>DVPD01000185.1:0-13365 GCA_018237605.1 Apyrrothrix (Melanopyge) sp. n. Burns01
GAATCCTTGCTGCAATCTCACGAGGAAGGAATGCGATAAATCGTCACTAATGGAACTCCCTGATGGTTTCACCAGATTCGTATTTGTTTTGCAAAACAAAAATTGAAAACATTTTGTTTTTCACTAATCACTTTACGCATCTTGTGTAATAATTTGAAGAAAAAAAATCAAAACTTATATACTGTGTATGCATTTTTTACTTTTAATCTAAGATTATATCTGATGACAACAATGTAACTGTTAAGTAACTTTCATAAACAAAAAAGAAGCTGTTGAATTTCCACAAAGACTATATGGATAAGAAGAGAGTGAAACTCGAGTTGAGCGTTAATTGAGAAGTAAAGAAAAACGTTTTGCACCGATAATTTTAGCAGAAATAATGATCATAATGATGCAATCAGAAAGAAATAATGATGACAATAAGTCTTAAAAAGCGAAGATACCGATAAATTTTACACTTGTTGTCGGTAGTTTCTTGTTTCCCTTGTTTAAATACACTTCACGAGTTATCGTATAAAAATGTATCTCGGTAGTAATAGTTCGTAGTCATATTGAGCCGTATATGTGGCTTCTATTGCCAGCAATGGTCGAGCCCCAGCTAACCTTACTTCCTCATTTCAGCGCGTACACAGAGTCATAAATGTTCGAGTTTTTTGCAACGTATGCCCTATTAGCGCGTCCTCGTAAGGATCAAGGACTTCTATCCAATTTTAGATTGGTTCCCTATAAGACAAGATATCTTACTCCGCTCCTTACAGGTTAACTGGGCATATTTTAAATAAAATTGGTGAAAAGTTATTACCTAGTGGATCACAAGCATTAGATGGTTTGTGTCCTTCCAATATGTGTACTATGTTATTTTGTGTAAAGAAATAAAATCACGAAGCTTAAGATAATGGTTTCCCATTGTTTTTAATATACTATAAGAAAATTAATACATTATTGCATGTCTACACAAGCGCTCCTCCTGATTAAAAGATGAAATTGGCATTGTGCGTCTATTTTTATCAACTCATAAGGTACGATCGTTATCGAAGACGAATTTTATTTCCACTATTCCACAATATTTTATCGTATTGGCCGAGGGTCGCATCTCAGAATGAGTCATGAAATGTACTATAGAAAAAAACTTCAAACCGTCATGAGCACGGCATTTATTTTTAAATCCTGGGATGTAAATGCTAGTAGAACCATAAACACCTGTTTTAATGGAAACAGTAAAACTAAACAAAGACTTAGCACTTAACAGAGTATACCGCTCGAGTGAATCACGGACGATGAGTAGGCGGCGCTTTTAGAATCCAGTAAACCTACAAAACGATTAAAATATCAAATTTACAACAGTTAAGCACGGAAGAGTATTTTAGTGTAATATGTGGTATTTCGAAGTTGCTTCCAATTATTAATTTAAAATACCGACTAAAAAACTATAAAGTGATAGTGAGACTATGAAACGAATAATGGTAAACTTGATGGCCACGGCATAAAATAAAACTCATTTTGGTTTGCTCATTCAACTTTCAGTGTTTTTGATTAAAATATTTCTTCATTTATACAACCTTTAATTAATTTCTACAACCGACATAAATTTTGGAATTATTATTAATTGATATGCTGACAATATAAAAAAAAATATTCATTACACTGAAAAAGCAATACCACTCTCAGCTGTAACAATGAATATTTTTGAAATGCAAAATAGACATGTGAAACAAATATTTAAACTTATATAATAAAATTGGGATCGACAACAATAGGCACTTCTTATGGAATCTACCTAAGTACAGATTACAGAAGTACAGTAACTGTAGCAAAGTAACTAATAGTAAAGGCTATAGAAGTATACGGTACAGTATAGACGGTAGAGGTACATTATTATCAGCCTGTAGAGCGTAACGAATGGCCGGGAAGGATAGCAACAATCGCATTGTGCAAAGCCCGGGGCGCCGGCGCCGGGTTCACGGGTGTGATGTATGAAAAAATCAAAATCACCGCTTTATTGTTTGCCATGAATCCTCCGATATAAATCATGGTGAGCTATGATCGTGTAATGCTTGGAATAATTGCCATAACACACGGGGCTACGGTAGACAAATAAAAAATTATAATGGACTGTACAATTTTCACGGCAATTAAAATTTCTATGAGATTTAATTTGTATGGATTGTGTAAAATAATGTTTAGCTTTGATGAAAGTATCTTTGTTTGTATAAATTAGTATTAACGTGAAAAGATTTAAAGATCTATTTTGATATAACAACACTCCAAAACTTTCCAGGAGTACCTATATTTAAAGTGCAAGAATGGAATTCCTTTAAGAAATACAAGGTAACATTCAGCAGTGTCTGTATCATAATTATTATGCAGTGTATTATAAAAGTTAATGGCGCAATAAGGTTAATTTCAAATTATCAACTGCCAACTTTATAGCTGGCATACTTTACAATGATTATAATAGTCAACATTAATGTCCGTTTTGACTTTTATGGCCCGAGTGCTCGCAGTTTACGAGTGCGGTGTATACGTGCCAAACGCGACTGTTTCTTTTACCTGTTGATTCCTGCTGTGATGGTGTTCCGGACTATCTAAATGGACACTTCATTAAGAATTTATGGCCACCTATCTTTGTGCCCTACCGCTGAACGACGTCTGTGACAAATGTCTGCTACGAATCGGGGGGCAGCGTTCACAATCATAGGAACGCGGTAAGCTTTGTGTTTATACCGTTCCGCTGGTTTATAGAGATTTTGTAAAGTTCACGCATATAGTTCAACAACCACACTGTATTTATTAACTCGAAATATCAATATATCTATCCGTTTTTCATGAAAACTCATCAAATATAAATGTGGTGAACGTAACGATATTCAATACACGTTTATACTGTTGCAAAAGTACCAATGCTATACCTACATATTTCTAATACAAAGAAATTATTGTTATAACAACTTGGGTTGCGGTCTGTAAAGTGTCGTTGCCAGCTCATATGTATACTAAAGGCTACTATCACTACTAGTATTCTACCCTAACTATACTATCTCAGCCGTCATGAATAGCTAAGCGACTGCAACCAATTTGTAATAGAGCAGATTATAACTAGTATTAACAGTCTTTTTCCTAGAACTGGTACTAACTAGTTCCAACAGTACTTTTGATATAATACTGTTGACAGTTGCAAATATCTAAGGTAGCAACAGCCAGTTGTAGGACTGCTGACTGATCGTTTGCTTCTTTTTAGAACCAAACTCAACATGAAGGGTCAGGGTTTCGCCATAACAGAAAGACACGGTTCGTTAAATCGTTTCCGCTACAAATTGAGAAAGAGTGGAATTCTCTGCTAGCATCTATTTTTCCCGATTCATACAACCTGGAATTATTCAAGACGAGAATGAATAGGCAAGGCAAGCATGTTACATCCTAGGCTGTATCTCACAGCATAGCGCTTCTCGCTCGCGTAGCAGACAAACGAGAGCCTATTGCTAAATAAAATAAAAACTAAAACACTGAAATACAAATAAATTCATGCCACGCACTACTTCTGTTGCTATTTGCTAACAAACATTTCAAAAACTCTTTCAGAAGTTACATGACCCTTTTATATGATCTAGAAATTACTATACACTTTTTTTTACAATTAACGCAATGAAAAGGATAGAACTAGATAAATCATGGCTTCCTGACACACTTCTCTTTTTCTATTCCCACGTTGCCACCCAGACGTGACGTGGCTTGACTGTAATAGCTTCATAAACTAAAATGATGCTCGAGTAGTCCATATTGTACCCGTATATGCGTATCATAGTGGAAGATTTAACTTTAGGTCAATATATATTGCATTTATTAATTCACCTTAGTAATATCAAACTAGAGGTAATATGGTAATTCTTTCAATTGATATAATTTTCAATCTCCATTTAGTTGTTGAGGTATTAAATGTTTGAGTTTGCTACATCAATTAACCGCTCGTTTTCTTTGTTCTCCCCTTATCTTTTTAGACTCCTTTATCTTAATAATACTGAGTTATGTTTCCCAATTGAATTGAAAACTGTCATGAGAGATACGAAAGGTTGCAACCTCGTCAGAGAATGCTCTTAATATCTTTGCTAGACGATAGTAGTAACATGAAACAGCTGTGCTCTGGACAATCTGATGCATTGATAGCAATGACTTAAATTTAAGTCATTGCTATCAATGCATCAGATTGTTTCGAGAACATTCCGTAGTGCTGATGGATTTATATTTTGTCGTCCAGTCGCAATTGACATTCTCGTAAAATGCTTTCTCGTGAGAGAATACTTACATTTGTCGGCCCATAAATCGTTCTCGTATCGATTGTATTTACCAATACGGCTTATTAACATGTTGATGGTGACGTGCGACTCGATTATGGGATGTGAGTGCTTTACGGCTTTCCGTGATGTAACTCTATTAGATAAGGCGTGTGGAGTTTACATTTGTTATTCTATGTCTTTCGTTAATATTTATCATCGACTCTCGTATTTCTTTCCTATGTATAGAACTTGACATCAAAGCATTTTGTATACGGTCTAGATGTTTTGTATTAATGTATACTCCCAAATATCTAGCAACAGTAAGAAAAAATTGACATCTATAGTTCCAAAATATATCTAATTCTGTCTGTCGTCTGCTGCCATCCCTGTCATATATATAATCACAAACACTTAGACACAAAATATACGTTTTAAGTCAAAAAAATAATACGGGACCCTCAGCGCGATAGACGCATATGGAGATCATCGTGCCAATTAATTCAGTACGAATGAATACAATATTCAGTATCCAGCAGCCACTTAGAAGTTATTTTGTATGTCCACAGCATAAAAACTGTCCAATATTTATAACAAAAATTGAGCACATTAACTTCTGTATTTCATATTGATTTGTTTTCTTTTACAATAACCTTTGCTCCAAATTGAAAATAGACAGCGGACGGAACTTAACAAATGATAGTTTGCCGAAAGAAAGTAACTAGAAGAATGAAATGAAGAGATTGAATAGGAGTTAACAAGTCATGTGATTATATTATTATAAGGAACAACAATACACAAATCATTTGAAGTAATGAGCTAGTCGACTCTCATTAGGAACGCCGTGGGATACGGCTGCGCTCAGACCGAGAAGTAAGCGATCGAAACAAAATGATTACATGCTTCAAAGAGTATTATCCCATGAAACAAGACTCGTTATACTTAATACTTGTACTTTTCTTGAAAGTACTTTGCATGCTGAAACAAAAAAAATGACCCTAAAAGTTATCAGATTTTATATGAATCAGAAGTTTCTTTGAATGTATAAGACTTACGCGTTTTTTGTTCAAAGTCAAATAAATTAGAGTCGCGAGCCGCGCCTAATTTGTGTTATCAGAGCTTAATTTACGGCGGATCGCAGTTCAGTTCCCGCAAATCAATTTAAAAAATGCTTTAATGTTGCCGCGGCTACCACAATCAACAATATTTACGATATCCTATATTGAAGCGATCCTAATTAGCCCAATTGTATCCGCGGCTGCCCGGCACGGTGGCGCTGCTTCTACGGCGCCGGTGCCAAATATGGCGGATGTAACGAGCGAGCAATGTGCTGCCACAATCGACGAGTCATCGCCATTGCCGGGACAAATCCAGGATTCATAGTATTGCTTTCCAATTCAGGACAGACATTAGCGACGTCGCCATGTTTTGTATCCCTTGTACCATTTTCATATTCTTTGTCACTTATAGGCTTAGTGCATTCTAGCTAATGGTCTGACCTCTAACATATAAATAGTTATCATCTTTGAGGAGTTCTGTTCGACTTGACGTTTTACTTTTTTTTTCTACCGACGCTTCTGATCGTTCCACTGCTGGAGTGTCCTCATAGAATAAGACGGTTAAGGCCGCGGCCTGCCACGCTGGCCAAGTGCGGGTTAACAGACTTCACACGCCTTAGAAAATATTTATTTTAAATGAACTCTAAGGTTTCCTCACGATGTTTTCTTATACCATTATGGCAAATGATATTTAATCTTAAATACTATACAAATACTATACCCAATTACTATATGAAGAGTATAATACCACAAAATTACATAAATCTTTACTTGTATCAGTGGATATCACTTTATATGAGATGGATGGATGAATACTTTATATGAGATCTAGTCCAGAGATACTAGAAAATAATATAGTTTGACCCAGAAACAGCCGTATCAGATATTAGGTTATATTATAAACCCTTCGCGAGAATAAGATGAGATCCAAAATCAATTCAATCTGTTAACGATCGAGTAACCTGTTGTTTATCTCGATTAACATCTCTTCCTTTTCATTTACATAACACGGCAAAGTGAAATGGCGAAGACTAATGAGAATTTAAAGCGCCAGAACGATAAACAGATAAGGCTCCTCAAGTCTGAAAAGAAAGGGCTATTGTTGTGTGTGTGGATGTGAGCTATCTCGTAATAAAATCACTCTCCACCAAAGACGAACTGTTCCCTCGATGACGTGAGATCATTAAGCCTGGTTTTTGTCCTTCTGAAAGCGTTGACAGACAGCCCGCCCTAATAGCTCCCCACAACTTCACAAGCAGTCCCATTCATTTCTCACAATCATAAAAATATAATAAAACCAGTACCAGCGCTCACTGTTGTTTGATCAAACCAGTCCACTGAACAAAATTGGGAATGGGCACGGAATGCTATAGTCGGTTGTTCTAAAACGGATTAAAATGCGAGTTATTTATAATAGTGTAGGTAGATTTTTTTGTAGGAAAATTATGAACTAATATTTTTTAAAATCAATATTCTGGTTTTTATTGTTCACGATAAACATTTATCCATTTAGAATCACTTACCTGTATTGACTTATACATTTTTTATATTTTTTCCTATTCATATGTATTTTCATTTGTCAACTGTGTTTATTTGGATATTGCCTTGTTCTCGACACCCCTTTCTCGAATTGTCTGGTAGACAATGCCTCTAGGCACTAAGTCCGCCCTTTGTTAAATTTAGTTATAGGTATAACAATAAAGAATAAAATAAATAAATCTTTACAGTATCTGGTCGTAGAAATTAAGTTAGAGTCGAAATTATTTATCCTAATTTTTTATTACTTCCCAATATTCATCGTTTTAACATTAAACATATTTTTAGTAACCCATATACTTATATAATTATTGGAGCTTTACATATAGTTTCGAAAGTTGGGAACGAGTAGGTACGTTAAAAATAAAATGACAAAAGTGTTGTTAATGATGAAGATGATGATAATCGTGGTGACGATGATATTGTTGATGATAAAAAGAAAGCTAAATATTCAAAGTGCGAGCTTTAAGAGACGCACGTATGAAATTATTTTGAACGGTACCGCGTGAAAAGATAGTAATAAAACCAGTTCAAGAGCGTTTTGTAATTTAGTTAAATCGTCGATGATACGCCCTGGGGTAGGCAGATAAACTTATAAATTGAGCGCCTCCTTTGACCACGATGTAATCTCTCAGACGCGTGTGCGTTGCTTTTTTTACTCCGTTCCAGCCTGAAGTGCCGCCCGTGTGAGCTTTTACTACCTCGATATTATGTATCTTTCGCTTTGATACTTGTCATGCAAATGTATTTCGTGTAATATCTCAAGTGCTTTTTGATCCATTTTAGTAACTATTATAATTTATTTATTAGGAGTGTACTGCACTTCTCTGCGTATTTCTTCGAGGATTGTAGACGTGATGTTACTTTTTTTATATTTATCGCCAAAGTTCTGGATTTGTGCACGGTGTATAGGAATAGGCTCACCCGATATCACATGGGAGGTATGACGTAACTGGTGTGAAGTGGGAGTATTACAATGCTATGCCTACCCCTTCGCGGAGATACTTCGCGATGTTATGTTACGTCACATCGATTAATCCTTATTAATATCCCATCAAGTTGCGATTAAAAAGCAAATAATAAAAAAGTACTTATTGAGAACACGTTCGCAGAATTAATGAATCAAGAACATGCGCTTTAGAAATATGAGTACTGAATTATACAAATATAGTAATTTTAATAAAATGGAAGAGTTCATAGTATGAGGTAGGCGGATAGATATGAGCTCAGAAACTCGTCTCAGCTTAGGCGGGACAACCTGCACACAATAGATTTAATTAAAGTCCCGGTAGAAAGCAAAACTAATTAAGCTAGCGTGTAAAAAATATACAGACGTACGAAATAGTTTCATTTAGTATTCACATGTTATGTAGAAGTTAGAAGTCTCCGAAATCGGCGAATGTGTATAAAGAGAGTGAAGAATATAGAACAAGAAGACAGGTGTGTAAGGCTAGAGATATTTAGTGCTCGGTGCTCTCTGCCTACCTCGTCAGGGACCTAAGGTATAATAGTAATAACGATAATATCTGAGCTCTATAAGTTTAGTCCTTCTATTTAACGTTAGATGACATGTGAACGATGTGTCATAAAACTATTCAACATCTACTAAATCGCACGATGGCTGACGTGGACGCAATCGTACGATGGTGGACGAACAAAAATTGAATTTAAAAAATACTTGAGTTATTTAAAAAAAAACAGTTGTACGCTTTTAAGTATTTAACAAAACTACGTAACTTTACGCCTGTAATCCCCGAAGACGTAGGCAGAGGAATGTAGTACACTCCCACGTTTCACCAGTTACGTTTACGTCCCATTGTGGAATAGGTGGTGAGTCTATTGCTATTCACCGGGCACAAATCCAGACTCCGAACCACGACGAGAAAAAGTTAACAAAATCCATTAGTATCCGGGCTTTGAACCCAGGACTTCTCGATCGGCAGTCTTCTTTGCAACCAAAATGACCAACGAGGCAGTGAACATTTAACAATACTGTTTCAATAATTATGTATTTTACAAGATATTATATTTATACGAATTCTTAACATAGGTACTCTACTTCTACCAGCGAGGTTTATATATCTTTGCTCTACGCAAGTTATCTACGGCATACATTAATATATTTAAAATGTATGAATAACTATCTGTAGTGAAATATATTGCGTTAAAACCGTATTTAAAATTCAAATGGCGCGCGTGCGCTGGAGTGACAAGACGTGTCTATAAATAGAAACTAATTATCTAATACGTAATGTGTTTGTGGGCGAGCGGTGCGATCTGATCGCTATCGAAAAGCCCCAGGTTTCGCCTGCAGCCTGTTTCTCGAAGCGCTGTTGAAACTCGATGTTGATCAGTTTGCAGCTGCAAGGGAATTCCTTATCGGATTGTTTGGGGTAGGTTTGTACCAGATCGTTGCCCTCCACGAAACCTACCTTTAAAGTACTGTGCTATGGTAACCAGACAGACATATTTTTTTTTAATTCTCAATACATTTTTAAATTAATATTATCTACCTATCTACCCAACCCTCTATTTCTCCCCTTGTTTTCTATTACTGGACCAACGGGCCAATCCATATTAAATGGTTATCTGTCTATATATGTATCTATAACCATTTAATATGGACTAGTCCGTTGGTTCATCACTTCTTTGAAGCTTTTATTTCTACGACAGTTTTAATTATAACTTTTAATACATTTCGCCCGGAGACACAAAGACAAGCCAGCGTACTAAATGTACGTGTAAATACGTTTAATTACTGTATTTACACATATGTATGTGTAAATACAGTATTTGTACGTCTTTGGGTGGCATGGGTTTATTAAGCTATTTTTAAGTGCTGGGTTTAAGAAACAACTTCATCCAAAAATTGAAGTATTTTACCCGTTGATGGACGATTATATAAGTATTTCTGAACCTAGTCAAGTATCAGTGAAATGTTAAATATCAGGCTTCATAATATTAAACCCAAGGCTAGCCTTATCTGTTACAATTTAATTTTAATATTTATAACTCCAAGTACATTAAATACTATAATTATGTTAAGCACTTTGATATTATTCTAGTGATATGCAGCTGTGATAGCCTAGTGGGTTGAAATTCAGACTCCCACTCCGGAGGCCCGGGTTCAAATCTTGGCGCGCACCTCTTTACAAAATGTGCGTTTGATAGTTAAATATCACTTACTAGAACGGCGAAGGAAAACTGAGGTGAGGAAACCTGTATACCTTAGAGTTCATAAAAAATGTTCTGTAATGGCGTGTGAAGTCTGCCAACCTGCACTGGGCCAGCGTGGTAAACTATGACCTTTACCCTTCCATTCTGATAGGACACCTATGTTGCAATAGGGGAACAGTGAAAGGGTCCAAAACAAAACACTTTGAATCCCAATCTGGAAGCCAGACGTTCGAATGCTTATACACAAATTCGTACCTATTTGAGGTATACTATTATAGCACGTGATGTAACGCTATAAGAACATAGTGAGGAAAACAGTATGCTGCAGAGTTCTTCATATAAATCGCATAGATATGACGAGCCAGCAAGCGACCAGCATGGCAAACCCTTAACCTTAACGCATAACCCTTCTCACCCCAAAAGAAACGCCCAAAAGTGGTAGAACAAAAGAGATGACGAGTTGGAAGACGCGTATAGGAAATGCCAGAAAACAATGTCCACAAAGTTGGCAATAAAATGGCATTTAAACCACATTGTATTGCCCACTGCATATTGGTTACTTATCAGCGTGTTTTCAACATTGTTATAAGCAAGTAGACGAGCGGAATGAAACAAGATGGAAGTGGCATTTAAACGTGTTAAAATATACTTTTAACTTCACACAAACAATGTAACCCTGTATGTCGTTTTTTAATACATTGAAAATACCAAACAGGCAGACGAGCCACCTGATGGTAAGTGATCACCGTCGCCTACAATATTTGCTACACCAAAGGAATTGCCAATGCATTCCCGGGTTTAAAAAAGAAGTTTTTCCACGCTTTCCTTGAAGAACTACACAACATACCATATTTAATATATTACATTCGTGACTCAAATGAAATTAGTTATAAATTAACCATGTTCCATCACGAACTTTTTTATTTTTAAAGTATGCAAATGCTGAAGTCCAGCTGCTAGCAGGTTACCAGCCTCATTTTAGATACCTTTCAAAGGTTCTAACTTTTTTGCAAACTTGAATAAACAATAATTGAAATATCGAAGAAAGTAGACAAATCATCGAAATTGCAAATCAGAAATATATGACATTTATAAATATTTATTTAAATAGAAAACATCCGCATAAATGCAATATTTTTTTTAAATATATAACTTTGAGAGAGACATTTACAACCAAGTCTTTATACTCAATGAACATCACCATTAATTATAATCTTCCTTTATACCTTTCTAATTACGAAACATTTTTATAGTATATAAACATATAAAATATTAATACTTTTAGACACTCTGTATCTTTATTACTCTGTGACTGCCGGTCAGTTCAATCACATCGTCACACCGCGGTTGAGGCTTAAACGGCGCCCGATGTAAAAGTGGCATTAAACCGTAAAAACATATTGTTATGTTCCGTAACGCTCAGAGGACGCTCGTAACGACACATTACGCCTTTAAAAAGCCATATCTGGACATCATCGTCTACACACGCCCATTACACACTGTTCCGGACAGGTGGGACGAGGGTAATTTGTTAATGTTTTATAGCACTTCAACGCTTAAAATTTAAATATAAACCGATCTTTTTCATAAACGCTAGCAAGTCGATTGTCGATTTTCCGAGTGAAAAACAACTCAAAATTATATCAATCAAGAACGCTTATAGCATTGATATTAAATGTAACATCTACCAGTGTTACATAACCGTAAGCGCAAAGATGGATAGCCTGGACGCCGTTGTAGTTCGTAAACAATTTGTAAGGTTAAGCAACATCAGGCGCAATCAACCATTGAGTGGATGATAACAAAAAACATTCACGTGCTTTAGCATATACGCTAAGCAGTTTGTTTCAATTATAACAGTTGGACATTTCTTTTAGGGTAACGTAAAATCCTTCTAAAAGGTGTCCTGAATTCGAATCGGCTTAAACTGAAGCGAGGAGCGGTCGGAATCACCTCTTTAACAATTTAATCATCTCTGACTTCCTACGTTGTGCAATTGATAAGTTTTTATGCCCAGAGTATGGCAATAGACTCACCACCTGTTCCATGATGAGACGTAAAAGTAACCGGTGAAAGGTGGGAGTGTACTACTCTCCTCCGCGTCTCTTCGGGGATTATAGACGTGATTTACGTTTAAGTTTTTTTATGATTACGTTATTTCACTCAAACTCAAAGCACAGCCTTAAACCTTATAGGGTTAGAAAGGATATTATCCTTATAAAGCATATTCGTGTCTAACAGCAGAACAACACAAGTTTTGATGATGAAGAACTGAATTGCGAAGGTGGCTAGGAAAAAACATTGCCAAATAACACGCAATAAGTACTCTACAATCTTCTATGTGCTTACTTAATTTGGGTTAAATTAGCACAAATATAAGTTCTAATGGTTAAATAAGCAATAGAGCCGTGTAACACGAAAAATTAATTATCCGATCTATAGTTTCGTTTGGCAGACATTTGTACAATGATCTATTCTAATGTCTATCGATAATATTCAATCGAAAAATAAGCATGTGTCTACATTTATGTTATGCCTAAGTTACTAAATTAACTACATTGACAATGGATGTAGGCTATGCGATTCTCGATACACATGACTAAACGGATAAGTTTCTTAACAAACTTTAAAATAATGTTCGCTTTTAACTTAAACCAAACAGCTCCGGTATGTGGGCTAACTAGAACGAGATCCACATCGTCCCGCGCAGTGTAAACCAACCATTATGCGTTAACCGAATCCGTCGTGAGAATGGACACGTACGAGTTAAATAAATATTGCATAATATACTTTTTATACCTATATCATCATAAATTCAATAAACGTGTTTAATTTCATTTGACTTTTCCATTATTCTGATGGATCGTGGGTCTGGCTGTTGGGCCGCAGGTTGTGGTGTCGATTCCCACTTAGAACAAATATTTGTATGCCAGGTACGAATGTTTGTTCCGTGCCCCCTTTTTAGGAAATTTATGTAGGTATCTATGACTAGCTCGTTGGTCGAGTGGTTGGAAAGCGCGTCTGTTGATCGAGAGATCCTGGGTTAAAATGCCGGGCCTTAGTAGAATCTAAGATCTATCTATCCTGCATTTTCTAATATTGGCTTAGAGTCTGGATTTATGCTCGGTGTAAGGCGATAGGCTCACCCCCTATTCCATAATGAGACTTAATCGAAACTGGTGAAACGTGGGAGTATACTACATTTACCTGCCTTCCTCTTCAAAGGACCTGGTGGTACGTGATATAGGTGTATACATCTATGAGCTGTCTGGCCATTAAAGTACAATTAGAAGTAAGAAGGCCGTCTATGAATTGTTTCGAAATAT
>DVPD01000186.1:0-13355 GCA_018237605.1 Apyrrothrix (Melanopyge) sp. n. Burns01
GTATATTAATGCAGTATATTTTATAAATGCTATTTCTCAATTTAACGATAAATTATCCGAAAATATTTAATATTGTATCTTAAATCATTTGTAACATGTTTCCGGAACACGGATTATAAGTAACTTAAAAGTACGTTACTTATAATAAACTTTGTTTTTAAAGTAATAAAAACGTATATAGAAAACGTAAAACGTAACTTCACGCCTGTAATCCCCGAAGAGGTACGCAGAGGAATGCAGTACACTCCTACGCTTCACCAGTTATGTTTACGTCCCAATATGGAATAGGTGATGAATCTATTGCCATACATCGAGCACAAATCCAGACTCCTAGTAAGTACTAGAAATTGTCATTTTGGATAAATTCAATAGCATTCGACCCGGGATTTGAACCCAGAACCTCCCGATCGGCAGTCGCGTTTGCAACGCGGCGGTTTTGGCAGGCAAAAACGTTTACGTCGATTTAAACATTGAGCAATAGACCAATAATATTATTAATAATAAAATACAATCTCTTTATGCAGTTCATAACACCCGAAATATAATGAAATCGATATCGCAAGCTACTGTATCCTGTTACCTTTAACTTTCCAATTCCTTTCAAGCAGCGATAAGGTTTCAATTCTGATCGCATATCTAGATTAAGTTAACGTGTACTAAAATGACCCGAATCGATAATAATTAATGTAAACGTGTAATAAAAATAATCTAAACGTCCTTGTGAGGTAATCGGTCGACAATCCCGCTCGCACCGGCCCCGTACTTTCACTATCATTGTGTGTTGCGTAACCCGTACGCAGGGTATAAACAGTGGGTCGAAACTAATTGAAATCTAGTTCATAGCGAAGTAATTGGTGTAATATACACTGACTTTGCTGTTATTTATTATTTATTTATTTATTATTCACTGAGCAGCTGCTAATAGCCAATTGTCGCGTGATGATTGATTCAGTTCAAGATAACCCAACATTCGGGCCCGATTGCTTAAATTGTCCGTGCAAACATATTAAGACTTGCTGATAGGAAACAACTAGAGAGCTATTATGCTGTCTGATGTGGGTTATATTTGGTTTTTGTTCTATACTAAGAGAAAGGGTACTTCCTTCGTCACATAAATAGATTAAAATATTGATAGTAGAATGTAATAATACGATTATGAATATTTATTGATGATTAGACTTGGTTTAGAGTCCCTCGTTGCTCATGTGGTTGCTAGCGCGACTGCCGGTAGATAGGTCCTGAGTACAAATCTCGGGTTGGGTACTGTATTGGATTTTTCTAACTTATATTTTCTAGTAGTGACTCAAAGTCTGAATTTGTGTCGAATATGTATGTATGTATGGCCATAGGCTCATCCCCTATTCCATTGTGAGACGTAAACGTAACTGGTGAACCGTGAGAATGTACTGCATTCCTTTGCTTACCTATTCGGGGATTACAGGCATGATGTTAATTATGCATGACATTAATGATTAAGTTATTAATATTTTAAGAAGTTACTTATTTTATCAAGAGATACATTTTTGTGCAGCGACATCGTTTCTTTTTTTTTAATTTATAAAACACATAAGTAAACAATGGGAACAATAGTATTCTTCAGCTGCCATAATATGAGTTATTGATACCAACATTAATGTTATTTTATTATAATGTTTTGTATTTATAAAAATCCAAATAAAAAACGTAATCCTCGCAACATATTTATTGCCAACGCTACCCTATATTATATTACACAACACTCAAACACTTCAAACTTTGGTATGTGAGAGAATTAAAAACATTAGGTAACATAAATATACTGGCGGACTACGAAAGTTCTGTTGAAAACAATAATCAAACTAATTATAACATTCACGTTATAGATGTAGCTGTGATTAATTTGTTTTACAGTCACCAAACCTTTTAATAGCGTAATAACAACACCGACCGTACCTTTCCTCCGTGAGTGTGTTACCTACACTAATTTGTATTTACAATTTATATATCAAATATATCTAAGAGATTTACAATCGGCTTCCGTTTTTTAACAATTTTCCGAACCACTTCCTTGGGGGCATTGCCTCGTGGTGGTTTGTGGTTTCGATCATCGTCAAAGCCATCATCGAACCCGCTGGGATGGTCATATTCGTCATCTGCTTCTTGTTGGTAGTCAAAAGGCTCTACTCGAGGAGGTTTTTTATATTTCTTCTTCGGTACCAAAATGTAATCATCAAGATCTTCTGGGTATGGCTCGGGTTTTTTATGAGGTCGTGCTTTCTTTTTAGGCCTAGAAGGTATGTCTTCGTTATAAATATTTTCTGGAGGTGCATCTGGTGCTACTGGATAACTATATTTTACTGACGTTGGTAATGCAGTCAATTCGTCTTGTTTCGGTGGCCTGTTATACTGTTCATTATATTTATACAGCTGTATTAATTTCTCAATATTAAAATTTGAGGGATCAATGTATTTGTCCAAGGTTTCTCTGTATGAGTCGGAACCGTACAATGGATGCTTACGAAAATCGGAATCTTTCACGCTAGTGTACAAATTATGATTTTCTTTCTTAAATTTTGTTTTGCAATTTGGATCACTATTAAAACCTAAATGACTGTGGGCTTCTCCAATAGAATCATATTCATCTCGAGGATGTTTTATCGATATACTGTGCGTATATTCACTCGGTTCTAAGTCCATTGGATATTTGGGTCGTTTTTTAACTGAATAGTCCTTAAACAAAGAGTCGAATGGGTGTTTTTTTCTTTTTTTATCGTTCGTCGGATACGTCTCCTCATCGGCGTCTTCAGAAAAATCGTAGAATCTCTCTTGGTCTCTCAAAGCTTTTTCTTCCATAATACTGTGACGTTGTTCCAGTTGTGGTTGAACATCCTCGTTATTAACAACAGCTGTGAATCCTGTGTTTGGTCCGGATGAGTATTCTACAGTTCTCATAGAGCCGTCTGGTTCTAAAACACTGTAATGACCTTTAAAAGAAGATATATCATTAAACAAAATTATGGCGAATTACTTTTTAAGTGATTACTTTTAAAATTGGATTTTACCTTTAACAGTGTCGCCTTCCTTTTCTTCCCATACGCTCTTGATATCTCCAGTACGAGCATCAGAAACTCCGTAGCCAAATGAGTAGCTTGGATTTCCCTGAAAGCAGAAAATAAATGCTAGTGTACATTAATTCGTCGAAACATTTTTTATTGTTCCCGTAATTACACTCGTTCTTATAAAAACCCGGCGGGAATGTGTGAAGCGATAGTTTGCGTGTATTAATTCGGTATTTTACTCATTACGACAATTCATTGCATGCCTGATGATTACGGTTTAGTATTCTGAATACTAAATGAGTCATTTTAATAGTTTCCATAAAGTTGGAATGTGCCTCGTATACTAAGTAGACGTGAGAGCAGAGATGTCAGTTTGTCAGTCACACTAATAGGTGTTACGCTTTCAACACTTTCGACTTCGATCCGCTTTGTGAATACGTATTTTTACTAGCATGATAAAATTCAGTACAGTCTTTAAGTAATTCGATATTGTAAATAATATAGAACACTTCATTTTGTGTTCGAGGTTAGTTATGCATACAAACAGTCTTAAGTTAGTTAAAATTATTGTTAATAGTTGAGTTAAACAAAAATACGTACTTTCAATGTTTAATTGGAAAATAACTCTTATTTCTTTATGTAAAACAAAATAATTGATGTAAATTACCAAAATAATTATTTTGTTTCATATCATACGAACACAAATATCCAAGCGTTATGCAATAAAAAAAATTAGTCTACCGTTACGCAATGATTAAATTAGCATCCTAATTTGAATAGACATCTAAAAATAAAAGTGGAAAGATAGAAACTGGTTTATGTTTGTAAACAGACGCGGTAAATGTCAGTAGCTCGCGGCGATCTTCTCAAGTTCAAGATGACTGAGTCGAGCACGCATCGTTCAATGTCAATGACGTATCATTCACTTTCATTCGTTTTTATTTTAGAATCCCTATATGTTGATGGAACCGCAATACGTTTCTTGGCGTTATTTTATCAATGATTTTAAACGCCAGCTGATAGGTTTTTAATATCTCACATATATATAAATACGTTTCGCAATCGTCTTGAAACGATATAACGGAAAATTATGTGCCGTATTACTGAAACAAGTGACAATTTAAAGTAATACTCAGTTTCGTATTTGGCTATAAATAGCTCAATTAAAAATAATATGTGTATTGCAACAACAAACAGATTAACATTATTTTGAAAGTTCCAATTGATCTGTAATACTTATGTCATGACCGTCGATAAAAAACTGTATCAAAGCGGTTGTACAAGTTCGAGTTTGATACTTTTGGGTACTTGAAAACAAGTTGGCGGGAGAAAAGTGGGTGAACAACTGATACTGGTACCGTTTCGACATTCAGTTCACTTTCAGTGAACATTTGTGCGCCGCTACATGTTTATTAGTATAAAGTATGATATCGTGAATAAAACAATAACTCTAGATTTAATGCAGTTAGCAATGAAATCTTCATTTTATTTAAAAAGCCACTTCGTTGGAATGTTTCCATGACAAAGCATATGGTATTCAAATTACTTTGTTGTCGATAATCAGGAAGGAAGAAGACATAATTTACGCAACTTATTACGAGGAAGGAAAGAGCTACGTGACACAAGCGATTTATAGCATTGAACAAATCGTTGATTATTGGGCAGTGGACTGTAATTGTATGTCATTATACTAAGAATTCATTTTCCTAATCGATTATGAATAAAGCTACATACTACTCAACTAAGTCGTTGAATATACTAGAAATCCCGTGATATTAGGTGGTAGGTAGGTACTGTAGGCTTGCTACAAAATACGTATTACCAATTCACATAGAGAGCTGAAGTATTTCAAATTTGTCCACCCAATCTTTACCTACAACCTCGTATATAAATTTTTCATACCCGATGTTAAATGGAATAACGTCAAAATGTGTGTAATTACAAAATTATACATTCATCATTTGAAATCTGTTCGTGTTCATGGAATTATAAATGTTACGACCTTTAAGTGGAATAAAACCTATGAGTTTTGTTATCTAATAGTCATGTTTGTTTATTGACTCCGTGTTAAATTATTTCAATTGAAATAAGCATACTCGTCTACTGTTAGCGAAGAAGAATCAAAATGATTGTATTTATAATGAAAATGTTTCATTACATATTTTACCTAAAATGTACAACGTAAAGACCGATCTTATTCGCGTAAGACGACAACATAAGAACAATATTTTTAACTCTTTAAGGATTTCTCGCTATGACAGTAGCTAATGCAACTGTAGGGGGTTTGAAACTGACTTTACTATGCCGCTCCAGTAAGTATAATGGATACGAATTAGTGGCCAGTCCGACTTTCGGAAATTTTTAAACCGTATTAAGGCTTTTGACAAATTTTAACGGCTTGTCACGTAATAATATAAATTGGGACCCAATACTGAACGTACCCTTCAAAGTAGGGAACCGCTGGTATATATCCATATACCGATCGCATTCGATATTGCTTAATTTAACTAAACATTTTTTTTTAGTTAGATGCCTACCCCCACTTTTCGTCATCACCTGGGTTAACTGGTAGAAAATGTCTATAAGCATTAAGTCCACCCTTTGTTAACAACAAAAAAGAATAAACAAATAAATAAATTCTAATCTGCCCCCGCACCAGAGCTGCAAGCGCTTCCAGTCCAAGTTTGTATTATTATTAAATCGTACGCTAAGTCCTGACGTATCTCTTCTTCATTATGCCTCTCAACGTACCCGCACGACGGTTTTCGAGAGTTTCATTTAGGTATTAATTATTTTTTTCTTTAAAATCTGTAATCATTATCTTATTTGGTACATACATATGTAGCGTGTGTTCACCTAATTAATTCGAGAATGTGTTCCACTTACACTTTTATACCTAAATACTGTGTATCGTTCGTTGTAAAAGATTGTGAAATGTCAGTTTTCGTGGTTAAAAAGCAAAGAATGGGAAAGTTCTGTCAATCATTCGTAAATACACAGCATCGTCGGGACTGTCGTGTCATCAATATCTGTCAGTGGTGCGGTCTAGCGGAGAAACTACGTGTTTACGTGTGCAGCCATACATTTGCTACACCTATTAATTTCAAACTGTTAATTTCACCAATTACACTAGTTTATCGCTCTTAATTTGCAATGTTTTAATTACATATTCCAATAGCTTACTTAAGCATTCAATACAGGTAACAAGAAAACGTAGAAAACGTAACATCACGCCTGTAATCCTCGAAGATCTATGCAGACATGTGTAGTACACTCCCATGTCTCACCAGTTACGTTTACGCCCCATTATGAAAGAGTTGGTGAGCCTATTGCCATACACCGGGCACAAATTTAGACTTTTAGCCACTACTACAAATTTCTACTAGAAAATCTAACTTAGAAGAATCCAGTAGTACACGACCCGTGATTGGAACCCAGGACCTCTCGTATAGCAGTCGCGCTTGCAACCAACACGATCAACGAGGCAGTTCAAAATAGGTAATGCTAGAAAAGTTTGATATATTTTACATAAAATAATAAATAGAACAGTTATAATTCGATATGAATACGAATAATGGCTAATTTTAATACATGAAATTACATTATTGAATCTAAAAGAATTGTTTTTCACATAATACACACGAAACATTTCATTCGCCAAATTCATTCATTGGCCAAAATGAACGTATTGGTGTTTAAGTAACAAATTTTTCTAAGAAACAAGACTAAAATCAAAACCTAAGATGTTGTGTTATATATATTAATCCGATAACTCACATTTTCAGGACTGTGCTGGTCAAACTCCTCTTCAACTACATATTCTTCTTGACAATTTAACACTACTACATGTGCCAAGAGGATCTAAAATACATACAAAATATAATCAGTAAATAAAATTAAATAACCAGACAACTATTTATAGAACAGTATTTAAGAGACCTAACTCTTTCAGGACATGATATACACAGACTATACCAGAAGATAAACACTATTTAAATGATACATATTTTTGCAAACAATTTGCATTAATATTTGAAGTCACTTACCACCAAAACCAGGGCTTTCGCCATGGCGTTCACTCGTCATAAAACCTCCCCAGCGCCACCATATGATTTGATTCACTGCCACTTATATTGTTTTTTTATTTTACAGAGAATTTTCTCAAGAACCTGTCCATATCCAAGGTTGAGGCTGTTTGAAGACGGTTCGAGTCGACCACCACTTACCTATTTATAAACGCACACGACCACACCACCCGCACTGTGCGTATACAACGCACACATTGATTCGACTGTCACTAGGATGCACTATATTTAATTGCTTTATTGTCTACCAGTATAACACAATGGATTGTTTCCTGACCAACCCCCACCAAGTTAAAAATAGACGTTTCTTTTATAATTTCCCCATTTACTTCTTCATAATTCGACATAAACCGCTATTAATCAACATTACTAGAAGTTCTTCCAACATTATTACTTTAATCGTTTCATACTTTAGTATCAGCGGTGTATAAGTAAAAAAGTGTAATAGCATGATATACATAAGATATAAGTATATATAGTTAATTCAAACCAGTAAATGAATCAAACAAATAAAACTTATCACGTAGACGATATAGAGATGGTTATGACGGACGATATACACTGAATACGCTATTACGAATATGTGCATTTATATGTATATTGTAATACGCATTGTTCCATTGTGAGCTGTTTACAACTGTAACAGATAGAGCTGAAATTTATGCTATAAAAAATTCAATTTACGATTCTACTTTTACAACAACAGACTTTTCCAGCGAGACAACGCCTTTACGAGCCAGAATACATAAAAACTACGCGATTATGCATATTAACAATTCTATATTCAGCTGAGCATGTAAATCAATGAAAGTGAACGCGTTCCACAGATGCAGTGTGTAAGGTTTCGTTTACACGCAGATATTACCTGTTATAATTGCTTTATATATGTATATATGTACGTTAAAAGTTAATAAAAAAAGCGTTTATGAACAAGTTATTTCTCTATTGTTATAGATACATGTATATACGAATATTGATTAGTTGTTACACTGTAAAACTTAAAAAATCTCTATGTATATTTCACATACAAGGTGGTGTAGTGTATATTGTTTGCTTAAATAAATCTCATCTTAAATAATCTCTATATAAACCGCCATCCATTCTATGTTGTTGTAAATATGGCCTAATCACGTGAAGTTCAACGCAATGCAACATCGTAAATAATACTACGCAATGGTAAGTGCGTTACAACTCAAAATTATGATTTAATATTATCGTTGTATGCTAATAACACTTCTTTTTCTACTTTCTTGCTTTATGTAATAAATGTTTGATTACTTTATATTCAAGAAAATATCATGTATCATTTGGATGTTAAAACTTATTTATTTATTTACAATTTATTGTAAACTTACTGAATTACAAAAGGAGAACTAAATGACTAATGGCTTAACACTACTTACTTACATACTTTACGTAATTTTAAACTGAACGTTGCCGTCATTTAAATCGAACGAAAGATAAATCAAATTTTAAATAAATAGCTATTTTTACTTAATAATCACAGTAAGTAAAAATTTATTGAACATATTAAATAAATCCCAGCTATGTCTACTTGATTTTGACTTTTTGTAATTTACACTGTTTATTGACTGTAAATGAATGATTCATACAACAGTCATCTAATTGCAATTCTTGACATGATAGTGAAGACTTAATAACAATGAAATAGTGTTAAGAAACGACATTACGTGACAACAGGGCTGTAATCCCCGAAGGGGTAGGCAGAGGAGCGTAGTACACTCTCACGTTTCATCAGTTAGGTTTACGTCCCAATATGGAATAGGTGGTGAGTCTATTGCTATACACCGGGCACAAATCCAGACCCTGAGCCACTACTAGAAATTCTAATTTTTTTAAAAATCCAATAGTACTCGACCCGGGATTTGAACCCAGAACCTCTCGATCGGTAGTCACACTTGCAATATTAAATGATGTACTAAATAGCCCGATGAATACTCATAGTATATTCGCACCTCGTCATAACCGAACATTCTTATTAATGACCACTCGACAATATTGCATGCACGAGCTCCCTATATAACGATGATGAATATGTCCAGGAAGAATCGAAACTAGGAAACTCTTCCGTTCAACGTAAAAAGAAAATGCTCATATATAATGGCTTTAAATAAAATATTTTAATGTTTCCTTAACAACTCAACAATACTTCGTATACTAATTTATTAAAATACAATATACCATGACGACATCATACAATCATACTGACACGTATTAACACAAATTTTCGTCATATCAATGCCATCTATCAGTCAACGTCGTAATAAATTATGGATATTGAATTCAGCGCCATCTAATGATAACTATAGACACCAGCTGCTTCTTCATATTGCTTGCCGTAGACTTGTGGGTGGTGAGCGTGGCCGATTCGCTTCACTACTGCGTTGAAACCACTGTGCTTGTCAGCTGTATATTCAACTATGCGAGTAGTACCATCGGGCTCCGCTAGTGAATAGGCACCTGAATGCATGAGAGTTTGGAAATATTTTAAAAAGTTTTGGACAAAAGCCACAAATATACATAAAAAAAAATCAATTTGCTTTTTTTATTACCTTTGACAACATCACCATCTCGTGTTTCCCATTGAGTTTTATGGTCACCAGTATGAGGATCCTTTACCGCATAATCAAATGCATATTTAGGATAGCCCTGTAAATAAATAAAATTATTCACATTAATTCACTCACATTCAGATTAATATCAAATTAGGATTTTTTCCTTTTGGTTTTGACATTTTAACAGTAATTCTTTTACCATATATACACGATATGTGTAAAACTACCTTGAAAAATAAGTCCTAATCAATACACCTATGAAGCTTTTTATTGTTGTGATGTAAAAGGAAAACGACATACAAAAGACTTCAACGCAGACATATCATGTTATTGTGAGTTACATGTTCTACAATTTAATAATTTGCTTGTAATGCGGTTCAAAACGACCAAATGGCTTCCGAATGTTGCAAAATAGGTACAGCAACTACGAGTAGGTTACATTTGGGTTACTTTACTATGGCGCAAACATGGGACGTTACGGTAGTTGCATTTGAAGCTATGGTATATGGTACCTATATCGCACTGCTGCTTACTCTACTACTGCCAATTTAAACAAAGCATTATGAAACTGAATCATCTTGAAATATTTATTTAAGTGCAATTTTCGTAATATCTTGATTCAATTGAGATTTTACTGTGACAATACATGACCATGATCGTAATAAGGTCATCAAAGGGTAGTAGCTCAGGTTGATGTGTGTTACGAGTATGTCATATATCTTAAAATTGTTGATTTATTAATATTATGATAAGTTATATAAATCTGAATCAAGTATGGTTCACTTTTATCCAAATTTTGCCTGCCTAATCTGTATTAAAAATATAAACTTCTGATAAATGTTCGAAACTAACATTGTAATCCTTCCTGAAATACACTTGAGGAAATACGAATAGCCAAATATTGACTATATTAGCAAACATTGGTATCAAAGATATTGTAAAATCTTACTGACGTAAGTACTGAGAACAAGTAAAAGGTCACTCTATACTGTTAGTTGAACAGATTTTTTGTCCTTCGTTTTTCAGCCGTTATGACAACAAACTGTATGAAATGACACAGCCAATGTCATTTCTTTTTTGTTAAAAATACAACACAATAGAGATTTAATAGTGCGTAGTGTTATGCATGAAGTAATAACTTGACTACATCTTATTAATGTAAAGTTTAAATTATATGTTTTCATTCAGTGAAAAAGTAGAAATGAAGATTCTAACTGTAACATAATGCTAATGAATTGAATAAGTAATTATTTATATCCAAACGCTAATGATTGAAAGATTTATCTCAAATTTATTTGTAACAAGCCTGTAAATAGTGCGGTAAAATATTTACTAACTGCTATAGTTTACTTTTCGCTTCATAAACCATATTAATAATTATAACACAATATCACGCTTATATTTATCGAAAGAGTAGGTAGCGTAGTACTCCTACTTTTCATGTCTTGTTACACGACCCACATAATATAAGAGAGCCTATTGTCACACACCGGGCACCAATCCAGACTCTTTGCTAGTAAGTTGAATTTCCACTTAGAATAATGCAGTAATACTTTTTATGCGCGGGGATAGAACCCAGGACCTGTTGCTCAGTAGTCGCGTTCGCAACTACTGAATCAATGAAGCTGTCTGTTAATAATTAATAATAGTAAACTAAGTTTACTTTTTCTATATACAATATACGTAACATCACACCTGTAATCCCAGAAAACATAGGCAGAGGATTGTAGTACACTCCCACGTTTCTCCAGTTATGTTTACGTCCCATTATGGACTAGGTGGTGAGACTATACTCGATCCGGGATTTGAACCCAGGACTTCTCGATCGGTAGTCGCGCTTGCAACCAACACGATCAATACGGCAGTCTATTTATAATATATTATTTAAAAGGAAATTACATAATAGTCTCCATGTCCATGTCCAACATCACCTCCTCCGTAGCTGCCGCCGTAGTCGCCGCCGTAGCCGCCGCCGTAACCGCCATTATCAGCGTAACCGCCATAGCCGACATTACCGCCATATCCACCATAGCCCGCATAGCCGACATAGCCTGCATTAGAGGCTGCACACATTGCAACAAAAACGAATACCTGAAATTAAAAACGTTACATGTAATATAAACATAATATACTAATATACGTATCAAAGGTTAGAAATGAAGGGTTAATTCAGGTTTCCATTAAATTAAGTACTAACAACTAATTCTTCCACTCATATTTGTCTTAAACCAATGGTGAAGAAAATAGCTGGCAGCACTTAAGTTTGTGTGGAAAGCTTGGTATTTTGGTATTAGCTAATATAAACTATTTTTCGTGAAATAATGAAAAAACATTATTTAAAAACACTTTTAGTTATGACCTATGTACCTATTTATTTTTTGGAATGTGGGGAAAGTAGCAAATATTAATTGATCTCTGTAGCCTATCCGCACGCTTAAGGAATGAAACACGCTACCGATATCTGTGTTTCCGAACACATATAACCTAGGACTGTCCAAAAAAATGGTGACTAGCCTTTTCTAGAGATGTGTGTCCTATCTTAAGACGTAACTGCGCTCACCATCAGGTGAACCGCGATCCACTATATATTAAAAAAAGCTCATAACTATTACAGTTATAACCCGTTATGCTAAGTACTCGCAAAATGTGCTCGTCTCTTATTTGAAAAAAATAACTTGAACTCTGTGCATTGGCTTATACTACTTAATTTTTAAATAACAGTAATCATATTTTGGAATAACTTTATATACGACCATCTGCACCAAACCAAATAAAGCCTACACTGTGGTGACTAGAAAGTTAATAAACACACATGTATTAATTCTGAAATACATAGCCAATTAAATTATAGAAAATGTTACACGCAATTTGCAATAGGTTCAACCCTTATTCCATAACGTCATCTTATCGTAAACGTAAGTGTGAAACGTGGGATTGTACTATATTCCTCTGCCTACGTGTTATAGGATTATAGGCGTGATGGTACGTTTTACACCCAGACGTAGAACAAATACTCGTGCTCGTCGCACAAACATTTTTTTTGGCTTAGAATCGAACTCACATCCCGAGGTTCAGCAGTCAGAGTTACTAGGCATTGGAGAAACAGCTGAGTCAAATAGATTGTCGTACAATGTCGTAATATTCCAACTTATCTTGTCGTAACAAATGTACATAATACATTCATTCGTTAAACGCGACAACACAATGCACGTGTAACTATGCAAAATTAAATATTAATGATGTTTGTGTTAAACGTCATTCATTGTACAAGTCAATTTGGAACTGGAACAATGGATACGCATAAACAATCGCAGGAAGTATTAAGCTAATAAATGATGTACGATACGCTCGTAATCATTTTCCGCTCATAATTATGTTCGATAACAGTATTTCCCATATCGTAACGTACCGCGTTTTGTTCGATATGTGTGAATGAACGTTCCCCTTTTTTCCACGAGTCATAGGTCGAGTTCTGTTACGTATGTATTACAAATTATGTAATACATCCGTAATATTTTTGTATACTGCCCATCGTCATCATCTTTGTTATCATCAACTCTTCTATATTTCCTTTTATATATAAAAAATAAGAGATCGGGAGAGGACCCGTCTGAACCTCCGTCACAAGTCAGGATTCCGTTAGCCGGCTTGTGCTT
>DVPD01000187.1:0-13341 GCA_018237605.1 Apyrrothrix (Melanopyge) sp. n. Burns01
ATGTAGCATCGGTGGTTCAGTGGTAGAATGCTCGCCTGCCACGCGGGCGGCCCGGGTTCGATTCCCGGCCGATGCATCTTTTTTTTAACTAAATATTTTAATTCAAATAATATATTCATATTACATTCAAAGTAGAAGTTAACTAGTAATCAGTAGTTTTAAATAGGACCGATCGTAGAATCAGACATCCCGTTAATCCTTCAATATACCTAAGATGTCACAATCTACAAAGCAATACGTACCTAGAATTATTATTAGCCAAACATAAACAGCACTCAAGGTTGCTGGCCACTTGACGTCAGTGGACACGTCTACAGTTCACCTCAAATAGCAGTGCTCTATGCAAAGCACGAAAAGTCTTTTTTATAGTAGACACATAATTCGAGGATTTGAGGAACTTTTGACCTGGCCTTCTTTTAAGATGTCTCCGATTTGATCCAAGTATGCACGCCTAGGTTTATCTGTTCTATATCTAACATTTACGCTCGCCTTATAAAATAAATATGTTTCATTAATCTACATTATTTAATTCGTTAATCATTCTTTCTATACCACAATTAACAATTACAACGATGACAGTACTATAACAGTTAATTTTAAAAAATACACAACTAAATAATATGTGATATCGTGTACAAATAATAAGATGTCACTAGCGATCCTATTAAATGCAAAATGGGCCATACATCTCGTTTATGGCTGGAACATTGTAAATTACAATATATGACGCCACGAGTTCTGTTCAGAGTTCACGCAAAGTGGATATGTTAAGGGATTTATTGCGTACTAACGACTACCGCAACAGATTGCGTTTATTTATAGACGTGGGAGACAAACGAGTCTGACGTACCTACTTACAAATAAACAATCTGTTCAATTACGCAACATAAAATCACGCGCCTTTTCTCCGCGCAAAGGAGTGTAGTACCCTTATTTTTCGCTATTTGTGTTATACTACAGTATACTCTTTGAAACCTCGTCTACTTGAGATTGGATATCGAAATTAATTCAGCCTTTCGAAGATTAGTCCGGATAAAAACAAATATACAGGTTTACGCAGGTACGCTTTTAGAAACACGTGGTTACCAAATTACTAATAATAATAGTATTTTTATCTATAATTATATCATCACACCAAGTCCCTTATGGGGTAGGCACAAAGCGCACCGAATACGGATTAGTTAAATGAGCATCTCTTTAAGGATATTTTCCACGTGCTGAATGTCTATCTCATCAGCCGTTAGGTCTTTTTTTAATATCAGTAGGTTCGCGTTTAACTACAACTTCATCTGATGGTGATGGTGACTGACATGTAGACCAGGATGTAACACGCTTACCTACACAATTAATATTCACTCTTGTGTATACACTGTTTAATATAGGCTTATCTAATCCGCTGCAGTGCTTCCCGATTGCCTACCGCAATTGGCCTTATTATATATTTTGCAAAACGTAACAAGAACTGCAGCGGATTGAGTTAGTAATTGTAGAATTACTAACCGCTAACTAACTACCACTAATTATTAAATTTAGACCAATGTAAAATACTACCACCTAGTAATTATAACTGGTACTATGAATAATTATGGTTTTTAAAAATGATGAAGTATGCAAAACTGCCGCTAGATGGCACAAATAAATTATTATGATTGTCGTAGCCTTACTTTCCTTATTTGTAATAGATGTCAATAACACAACTTATTCGTTATAAACGTCGAATCCTTTACAACTGTACATTTAATACAAACGTATAAATGATATCAAACGTGTTTCTTTACAAAATGTTAGATGTTAATTCTTTATTACAATAGGTCGACAAGGCTCATAAACAATAAATATACGCCAAATCCTTCTTATGCCTATTATTTCTTATACCGTGTTAATTACCATACCTAGCTACTCATTAAAGATATATACCTTATTATTACAACTAATAACGAAAAACTTACAACCTATTAGATTTTGTTAAGACGATATTATTGTAAAAAATTGAGTGTTCGGAAAAATGATAACAAACACATTCATTGTAAAAGTAATAATAGAACGGTAATGCAACATTAATCTTTGGTATATACTTGAAACACAATTTTCATCTCAGAAACATAAATTTCTTTTAATTATCGTCTAAACAACAAAATAAATTTACTAGACATGAAATGTTAGTTGAAAATTAAGCGGTGAGTCCGTTTTCAAATTTAGTTTTTTTTTAATATGAACTTCGCAGTACTTAATTAACTGCAAAAATATAATATTTCTAGCTAATTCATATTTAATATTCGTAATTTCCAACAATTCAAAACTATTCCGTCACGAATTTTTACTCAAATGATTGGATCATTCGTAGTGGCATAAAAAATGGCTTGCCTTTGGCCCGTCACGGTCATTACAGAGTTCAGAAATGTCAAAATAACTCTCTCGATGCCAAATAACTGTTGTTTTGTAGTGTTATTTGTTTAAATTCTCCAAAAAATGCATTGAGATAGAGTTAACCGCGGTTTTCTGGCTCCCATAACTGTCCGAGACCGGTTACATTACGCGATAAAAGATATAATCCGGTGTTTTTGTTGTTCAATTCTTCAAGCTGCGAAACGTCAAAAGTGTTTTTATGTTGTTTTACACTATTTGTTCGTGTTTATAACAGTGTTATTTATTGTATTTGGGGGGTTAATGTGTATTAAAATAAATGTTGCTATTAAATGGCCTGTATAAGTGATAGAATAATGCAGTGCAGTGCTAAGGTGAGGTTAGTTCTTGTTCCCGCTTTTATCCTGTTTTGGGATCTTGTCCCTGATTCCTGACGGCGGATCGGTGAGTAATAGCGAGTAAGTTTTTAATAAAAGGATTTCCAAAAGGTGTATACATTTGTAAGGAATACGTTTCCATTATTTATTTTACGATTAATATTTGCTAGTGAACTATTAATATTTTGGTAAAGATAGACATTTACAGTTATCATAAGCTGTCCTGTGATAATTTCGTCGTTTTTTATAGCTAACATGCTTACAGTTATTAATTAATCATGTCAGAACTGAATTACAACTTTTGTGTAATACAAATTGCCATACATGTTAGGGCTTTAAAAGTTAGTTTAAAGATTTATAAACAAACAACATAATATATATACCTTTCGTTCCACGTGTATAATATTTGCGGCAAGTGAGTAACATCACTGCTGGGCAACTTTCTAATCTCAGAAAAACTCACCTCTTTGTATCATTGTAACGATAGACATGTAGGTTCGTGGCTTATATATTTGCCTTATTTTGATTTTAGTTTGTTATTGCAATTAACATAAACTGCTTCCCTTTACATCTGATAATGTGAAATCTGAGTATTGCTGAAGATTTTGTGTATTCATCTATGTTGAGCACTTCAATTTTACATATTGATGACCAACATGATATTGACTGAGTGGCGACATCACACTTGCATTGCTTCATGTAGCCATTGTGATTCTCACAGTTATGTGTGCAATATGTATGTAAGTATGTATGTAATGTATGCAAGTATATGAAAATTTGGAATTATATGTAATGTAAATGTAATAATATGTAAAAGATACATTGTTTATAGTGAAACATTGAGATTGAATTATGCTATCAAAGCATGATGTTATTTGTGAATGATTATGCCAATGCTATTAATGTGGCAGTGCCTGGTGTTTAGGTCCAGGATTAACCTCAGTCAGTTTAGTTAGACAGCAGAGCTGTGTTCAGGTTGCTGATTCAGGACAGGTGCTTAATGCTTAGCTTAGTTGGCTAATTTGTGAGTAATCTTTAAACTTGGCAAGTGCAATAAATAATTAATTCCAACTGTGGATCCAATGATAACACCTAGGACCAATCTGTTGCATTGAATTTATGAAAACAAAACAAATATAAAAGGTCATTGTTCATGAATTGTCTCTAAGTACAGTCTAAGTTCGAATCTTGGAAATTCATACAAGAAGTGTATCTAATACTTTGATATAGCAATTATAATGTTTTGATTAGTGAGTGTGGGTTCGATTCCCATATCAAATCATCACCATGTATTTGCATTAGGTGAAGTAAATAACTGTAACACTTGATGACATATTAGTTACAGGTTCGATTCTCAAGTTATCTATAGTTATTCTATAGTTATATCCAAGTTCGATTCTTGGAATGATATATTGCAGAGTGCTGGTTCACAAGTTAAAATGACCTCCTTGTAGAAGGACAGTATACTAATAATAGTATAATGGTGTATGCAGGTTCAATTCCCAAAATTATTGAATGAGCCACAGAATGTCTTGCAAGTTCGACTCTTGGACTTCAACTCGTTTATTATCAAAAGATTGAGTTTTCAATGAAACATTACCGGATAGTATCATTGGTTTAATATTTAATGTGTAAACTTGCACAGTACACACAGTGGGTTCGAATCCTGCTGCAAAATGTGATATATTGCCTTACTTCTTATATTGAAATGGATTTGAGTCCCATTCTCTTTGCTTTTCTGGTTTGCTCGATTGTTCACAAGTTTGTCAAGTCTACTGTAGTGAGTAACAATTCCACTGTATCATTTTAAGAGCATATTTGTCAGGTTCAATTCCTGATATTTATTTTCTACATATTATTTATTAATTAATGTAACAAGTTAAATTCTGTGATGTTGCAAATGTTTATGAGTAATGATGTATTTTATTCACAATTAAGTTTAACCTGTCCTATGTGCCACCTCTAAAGCAGGTTCGAATCCTGCCACATCAAATGTGTTCGGTTCTATTCCTTATAAATATATAGTCATTCGGAACCAGTACAGAAATCATGTACAGTGCCGCAGATGGTCAAATGTTCTAGGTTCAATTCCTAGATAAAGCATATGTACTATAGTTAGTTCCCCAGTTCCCCAGTAAGTTCTGTGTGTGCTGAAACTTATTGCCAGGTAGTATGAGCAGTAGTAACTTTGGTTGTAACTAAAATTTAAAGGTTGATTGTACAATGCCTTATGTTAGTTACATGTTTTTAGAACTTTCATCCTTTTTGATATCGGAGGAATGACCAGATTACATCAATTGCAGACCATAACCACTTGCCATTTTTATGTCATAGGTATAAAAATCATATAAAAATCAATAAAGATTAATTTTTAGGCAAAAGTTGTATGGATATATATAAATATTATTTATTTGCAGAACAGCTCTGATTTATATAGTTTTAAGTTGTACTGTAATTGTCTGTCTGTTTTGGAGATCCTTTACCAATATTTTTTTGCATTTGAAAATATTTTTTATTGAAACCATGGTGCCATTACAAATTTATTTTAAATTTAATTTTACACAAGATGTATTTGAGAAAAAAAAAAATAAGTTATATTAATTTCACTTTGTTACATTTTAATTTAGCTGAATTATTGTATTGTATGTGATGTGTTTTAAATAAAAATAAATGAACCCCCACATCAAACCCTGAAAATTAACGAGAAAATAAAGGAATTTTTACCTGGCGGTGTTATTATTTACCCCTCCCTATTTCCTATTTCCATTCTGACTACTACCCTTTCAACTTACAAAACTACATGTTTATTTGTTGGTTTACAAAAACATGCCTTGATTGTTATAAATGATTGATTGTTAAAAATGCATCGTGTGTTAATTAAACTATTTTTACCTCACTGTGTTTTATTTACCCGTGTGTCACCTAAGGTAATCTGGTTATGCCTACAGTTCCAGCGCAGTTCATACCAGGGAGAACGGGTGCAGGGCTTCTCCTTTTAAATGGTTTCACATTCTACATGAAGAACCATCAGGCCCATGGGAAGAAACAGTGGTACTGCTCAGCAAGAGATGTCCACGGCTGCAGAGCTGATGTTATTACCTACAAGGGACCCGATGGCAGGGACTACATATCAATATTCAGAGGTTGTCACATCCATGATCCCCCACGGCTTCGCCAGTGTCATGATGGCAGATATATAAGAGAAAAGGATTTTGTGAATCGTCTCTCACTTAAATGACTATTGTAGAAATATATTGTAAAATATAGGATAAGCATAGTTGTTAATAATGTTTAAATGTTATTATTATACATTTTTATTTTTCGGAAATCATGTGATGTAAATAATATTAAGTAATTGATAATAAAAGTACTTAGTGATTTTTTTCACATGTCTTTGGAGCACTTGTAAGATACTAGAATGTCATTTTGTGACAGTTTTTAGAATACAGTATTCTGATGACAATAGGCCATTTTTTATTCATTTTCCAATATCCTGAAAATTCATGAAAGGTGACAGTATGAGACTAAAATATTTTTTTAATTTGTCATTGCAAACCACAACTGATTAATAAATACAGTAATTACAATATGTCCCTTAGATTTTCTTACAGAATTCCATTTCCAGAAGTTTTATGTTAAGGTATAGTGTAAGATATTAAGATGAGGTTTGATTACAGGTATTTACTACTTGCCATCCCATCGCTCCGGCAGCATGGTGCTTATATTCAAAGACAATAAATATTGGATCAACAACAGGTACCAGAACACAATAAATTGGACTTGCAGGGACAGGAAGCGCATGGGCTGCAACAGCTGCGTCCAAACCACGGTCGAGGGCAGATATCTAAAACACAAGGGCTCACACAACCACGCTGATAATTACACTAAGTATAACTTCAATGACTGATGTCAACAATTTAACTACTTCTCGCCTGTCATTACCTCTGTTGTAAGTTGTGTCGATGCCTTCAAATGAATGTACTTAAGTTAGAACTAATCTGATCATATTTTTTAAGACTGAACAGTGCCAGTAATATTGGTAATCCAGTTATAATGATTGCAACTTTGAACGAAACACTTAAAAATGTCATCAATAGCTTTTATTACATTTAACTGTTGTTCACATGGAGTATATTTTTATTTCATATTAAGTGCTTAATTCTTTCTGTGTATGTTCAAGCATATTACTTTTAAAATTTATACAGATATATTCTGCTATTCAAATTTCTCAATTTTACAGATTTATTTTCAAAACTAGTTATTTTACTGTTAGTTTGGTTACATCAAGAAACAGTTATTTTAATTGGTAACATCAATAATGATGTTTGCGCCAACATGCATATAATATAAAACAAGTTTTATTTAAATCTATGTGATAAAAATGTATAAGAAAGAACCAAATGCTTTTATTATTATTCTATTTCATACTACAAAACATAAATTCAGATATATTAAATCAGGCTCAGATATATTAACAAATAATTAATAATTGTATAATTAACAATTGGTCTCAATTAGAAATATGTGGCTGATTTTGTTGTATTGGACATGTATAGGAACCTGTAAACGACTTACCTATCTTTAAGTAGAGATCATTAATGGGTAATGACTGAGAAGTATGTTAAAAATTATGAAGCAATTTTGAAAGTGATGGAGATGAAGTATGTTAAAAATAATGGAAATGAGTAGAAGTGTCTAGATCATTAATTACACTATGTATTATATCATGTGTATTTCAATAGGCTTTAAGCATAGGGCCTATGCCACGTAGCTGCTTAATACCTAGCTCGATTATAATGCAATGCAACCCTTAGTTATACAATGTAATATTTAACTTATCATAATTGGTTTTGTACTTTTACAGTTAATTTTAATATAATCGCCTTTAATAAAGCATTAATAGGTTAATAAAATGTTAATAGATTTTGTTATAATAGGTTTTTTTAGATATAAGATTAGTGCTGTGAAAATATATCTAAATGTAGGATAAAAATTACTTGTGGCCAATTCGATTTTTAGTCATAAGTAATTTAATATAAGTAAGTCTAGAATGAAATAAAACAGTGATTTGTTCATGTACTTAGCTTATACAAGATAAATTTGGTCTGTAAGTTTGTTCACTTCTTAAATAGTTCGGAAAGTAATTTTAGTTGGGAAGTTAGTTTTTTTTTATATCTAAAATATGTAAGAATATTTGTTTGTCACATAGTGGCATAGTAATAATTCACATAAAAATATTAATAATATTTTTTAGTCTGTTAAAAAAGTTGAACCATTATTAGCATTAATAATTTCATATACTTAATTGTTACTGACTCTATCTTGAAGTGATTTAAAAAAGTTTCTAAATGTCTATTCTTTTGTTTTAAAATATTCTGCTAATTATGTGATGTTACGTTTTTCCTTCACATCATTCCAATTGCGTACTTATAAATAAAATAATTTAGTTTTCATTGTGTTAAAATACACAATGTTTCCAATTTTTTTTATCAAAATAAAATTGAAAGACTATGTAGCTATTTAAAATTGTAAATATGTGTTTCAAAGTATTTATTAAATCGTTTCGAAACTAGTCTAGAATATACAACGTTCCTTAAATTATTTCGTTGACTGAATTATTGTATAATCGTAGAACATGAAAATGTGAAAGGTTGTTCAAAACTGAACTAGTCTATCACTGTATTGCACTATAATGAATTCACAAGTTTATTATATTAAAAAAAACCTTTTCCCTAGACATTATTGAATTTTTAATAAAGATACTAAATGGGCGGTAAAACGACGCTCACAATATCGGGTAATCGGCGTTGCAATAAAAAATAGCATGGCGCAAGTATTACATTTTTTAAACACTAAGGCAAAGAGTATTCCACAAGAAAAGACATCTTCATGTATTCGGATGTATTGTTAGTTTCGATAGTTTCAAGAAAATTCACATTTGTACTTAATACCTACTTGTTTTATTGTGATATCGCCCGGCTATTTATTTAGCATAATTTTTTTTTCTATTTCCTAAGATACATTTTTGGTTCCACATTTTAACGTATTTCGGCATATCTACGAACCATTCCTCGCTCATGTATCACTGATGGTATCATATAAATAATGAGCCTGCAAGTTTAATTACTGCCCCACTGTCTGATTGTTACGTAATATTGCATTGTTTACGTAATTAGATTATCTGTCAATAGATGGCGTTAGTTGTTGCAAATGCTGTTTGAGTATAGTGTCATATGTATTTAATTTTACATTAGACATTTTAAAGTATACGTGTACCCTAGAGTAATTCTATCATATATATAAATAATCTTATCACCTCTAGCTCTGTTAAAATCGATGCGATCGTGTGTGGAAGAAAACATATGATAATTGATAAGTGGCTATCTATTTGTAATTAAAAGTATTACTTTGGCGTGTATGTTTGTGTATAATTGTATGGCAGTTCTCAGCGTGCACGGTTCGCGGCAGTTTAGCAACTGTACGGTATTGGTTAAATGAGAACAGATGTGCCTTCGATAAGTAACACACGTGGTTTAGAGTATTATATATTTGAAAAGTTGTTATTTTTACACGGCAAAGTGATTACGTTCATGGTATGTTAATAATTGTGTGTAAATAACGCAATGAATAGAACATGTTTTTTATAATATATTGAGAAATGAAAATGTTCACGATTCAATGTGATCTGAATTTCGTGAATTTCACGTGTTGTTTTCGACAGAGCTTTATGTTGCTCAATCTCATAACTAAAAAGACGTTTAATTTGATAGACTTAAACGCAACATAGCAATTCCTATTTTATTTTCCAGCGTAGTTTTAAGAAACACTTAAAAATTGACCTAGTCAGTGTATTTTTAATTTGTCTCTCGTGCCAAACTCGTATACACGTTCGAAGGGGAAAATATTTTTTTTGTGATGTCGATGCACGCAGACGGCCCCTCTACTATGTCAAAAATTGATCTGTTAATCGGTGTGTAGCTTTTAAAAAAATATCTATATATTTCTCATTATTTTCTTTATTGTTGTACATATTAATACAAATACTTTACTAGTAACGTCCAGTGCATGTTTTTCATTTATTCAACTTACCCCTTTAATGTTATAATGCGACAATTGTATAGGTATCAGATTATTTCATTTTAGTTCGTTCTTAAGTCTGCTGTTTTGTTTTAATTCGGTTTGAAATGGAGCACTTTTGTTTTAAAACTCTGATGATTAATATAATTGACTAACATACTATATATGTCTACAAAGTTTGCGACATTTCTTTATATAGACAGAAGAAGGACTGAAAAAAATCCGGTTAAATTCGTCCTCATTATCCACGCAATGGTTTCTCTGTTTTACACGAGTCTCCTCTCGAAATGAGAACCAACTTAAGGAGAGCGCTAAAATGTGTATTTTTCCTCGCTGTTTTCCTTCGCCATTGCAATAAGTGATATTTAATCTTACAAATACAACTTTTTATTCTTAGAGGTACGGGTCAGATCTCGAACCCAAGACCTCCGGAATGGCTGGCTGAAATCTAAATAGTTTGACTTATCACTGATTTATTGTCGCCAAATAACGTTATAACCGTAAATATATTTTCAGCTAAATTTATTCGTACAGTAAATGGAAAGACCTTCATCATGTCACAGAACTTCACGTACACTAGACATTATCCAATGAAGCAGGGCTACCGGTGGAAATGTTCCAGGCACTACTCCCAGTCCTGCCACGCGTTCTTGGTCGTCAATGACGAGGGCCTGATCACCAAGAGGCTCGAGACTCACACCCACACCCCGTTCCAGTACTACTGCAATCAGGACGGCGAGTATATGCGAATATGAACTCTGCCTCGAAGCCAAGACTTAGTATGGTGAATCAGATTTCCTTGAATTTAAGAGAATAAGTGCCTTATCACACTCACACTTATATAAGAAGGCGTGTATTATTGTATTCTAACTCGATCTTGCTATTTACAACTTCGATGATTCTGGAAGGAATGACGTCACTTGTATCCTCAATCTCGCTATTGGAATTTCACATAATCTTTTTTATATACAAACGATATTATGCTCAATTTTAGCTTAATGTGCACGCACACATACGTACTCAAAATTGAATTGCACGCAGCACACAAACACACACACAAACACGAACATTTGCGTGTTCAGTTCCTCTTCCACCTCGGTTACAAGTTTAGTGTATTTTTATACATTGGATGTCTATTGTAATATTCTATATATTTTACTTCATGTGATAGTATGTTATGAACATATTCATGTTATCTACTGTCTTTAAGTTAAGTTACTTATGCAACATTTTATTATTCATATCACGCTATAAATTAAAAAATAACAAATGAAATTTTTACCGTACTCTATTTATCACGTTCTATTCTGTCACGTGGCCTCTTAGAGCATATGACTTATGATAGAATGAGACGAAAAAATTCGTAGCGAAAACAGACGAAAAATTGTAAATGTACAGATTAAATTACGGAGAAAACTTTCTTAATTTTAATCTAATATCATGTAATCGACACATTGGTGTGATTAAATATACACCGGCTTAATTCGCGTATCTTTTTTCGGGATGTCCTGACAATTACGGACCTATACGAGGTTCTTCTACATGAGCCCGCCGATTGCAGCGAGGTCTCGGCGTAGGCATTTAACAATAAATTAATTCTTTTTGTTGTCGGTTGTATCTTTAATTAATGTCATCGTTATAAATTAAAAACGTTTCATAATATAACATTTCATAAATTAAATGCGGTTGCAGGGATTCCTTGCATTTTATTACTTTTCTCACGAGTCCCGACATGCGAGAAATCAATTTGTTAATGGTATCTTGTTAATGGTATATTCGTCCAGATTTTTTGTAAAATATTCGACATGTCTTTTTACGGGGAGGGCAACAACTACTCTATCTGTCTGTATCTATATACCCAGCTCTTTCAACGAAAGCTCAATGAGGTTAAGATCCTGACTCTGAGTGGGCCACACCATTTTTAACACCCGTTCTGTTTCTTTATGTTCTAAAAAACGCCTGTATAATTTGAACTATATTTTAGATCATTATCTTGTTGAAAAAAAAATCTCTGTCCAAAGAACTAAGTTGATGGGTTCGAGACTGGATTGAACCACTAATTGCTTCCGTTCCGTTCCGTCAATGACACAGATTTAGATCGGAAATTATTTACACCTGCACGGATTTCTCGTGCTGTTAGGCATCTATTCCGCATGCTGGTAACGTCGATAAAATTATCCCCCCTATAATTAGTAACTCTCGGCTTTTTCCCATTTTAAGATGTCTTCACTGTAACAACGACAAGTTAAGACTATGAAAACTCAAGTCAAACTCTCAACTCAAAAACTTAAGTCCATGAAAACTCGGATAATAAATGTGTTTTAAGACGCTAAAATATTCCTCAATTTCGGTTAACATTAGACAAAACCAAAATAACCACCCGGTCCTTGCGCGGCACTCATTGATGTTTTGAAAAAATTATAACGAAATAACGATTCTTAGTATTTTTATAACAATACAATATGCAGATGTTCGAATTAGCTCTTTATCGTATGTACCTTTGAAATATTTTGTCGGTGACAAAGATTTTTACAAGTGGTCTGTATATTTTGGCCGGCAGTGTACGTGAGGTAATCCGTACATAATTTTATCATGTACATACATAGTTACGAAACATTTAATATTAAAATATGATTTATTTCTAGAATATTCTAAGAAATAACTTACTAAACTTTGCATTTCTGAGTAAATAACATGCATTGTTAGATTTAATTCATCAATAATACATTGTAGAATACATTCAATAATACATTGTAGAATACATTCACTTTAAACGCTTGAGCTTAATGCAACCTACTAATGACCAACATAATGTTTTGTCAGTCGAATTTCCCACGTAATAAATATTGATTATGTATAATACATGCGTCTTATTTTTTAAATTTTCTAGACTGACTTCTAAATAAAATAATCAGAGTGCAGCAAAAATGTGTTAAGATGTGATTATGAATAACAGAAATGTCAGTGTAATTTGCCGTTTGAAGGTTGAGTGCCTTACACACCCTCCGATTCTGCACGTCGACAAATCTGTACTAAAATATATGAGACAGTCCTTGAATGATCACCCGTAGTTAATAAAGCACTACTTTAGCTCCGATGCTATATTGTATCCATATATCTGTTGTGAGGAATGTGTGAAAAAGGCCTAAGAAAAATCTATAGCTTACATGCATTACATAAAGGAATCCATAATGAGTTAGTATTGCTTCGTTGGTAGAGTGGTTGCAAGTATGAGTGCTGCTCGAAAGGTCGTGTGTTCAAATCCCCGGTCGATTGCTATTAGATTTTTCTAACTTAGAATTTCTGCTCACAATTTGTAGTAGTGGCTCGGAGTCTGGATTTGTGCCCAGTATATGGCAATAGGTCTCCCCCTATTCCATAGTGGGCGGTAAACGTAACTGGTGAATGTACTACACTCCTTTGCCTACCACTTCAGGGATTACAGGCGTGATTTATAAGATATGTACCTATATGTATAAGATATTGCTACAAAATCCACCCTACAACGTTAGATGGGCTTCAT
>DVPD01000188.1:0-13310 GCA_018237605.1 Apyrrothrix (Melanopyge) sp. n. Burns01
CGTTTCTGCAGTTATTCGTCGTTTTTTGTTTACTAAACGGCACTATAATATCCCAGCAGGGACATCGAGCCAGCCGGCGCCGTCCACGTCGCGCAGCACGGAGGCGGAGAACGAGGCGCGCAAGCTGCACGCGCTGCGCCTGGCGCTGCTGTCGGCCGCGCTCGACGCGTTACCCACGCTGCGCGCGCTGCCCGGCGTCAGGGCCATTCCGTTCGTCCAGGTGCGTGTGGCAATAATGGTTTGTTGCTTCGGGTACACCTCAAGTCACAGTAAATAGAACGTTTATGATTCAATTGTGTTAGTAGCAGCAGAAGGCAAAGCAGCTGTGTCAATATGGGATATGGATCTCGAGTAGCGCCGATTTTCACTCGTTCCCTACTCCGTGAGAAGTTTGTAGGAGTTGATATAGCGCTAGTGACTCATATAGCGTCCGAAGTCGTTCGTTTTAAAAGGCGATAAAAAATAAGAAGTGTGTATTAAATCACTTTTAAAAAGCTTGGATTATTTCATAAATATTTTTACATAATTCAGAAAATGGAATATAAAGTGAAAACGACTGCACATTTTTTGTTATGCTTGCTATTGCTATATTTTGCTCAGCACAGGCTCATTATTGTTTGTTCATTGTTTAGAGATGAACATACATTTGTAACACTCACATGGTATGATTTAAATTCTCGTTTTGTCTCTTTAGGTGGTTCTAATGCTGGCCGGTGACTTAGATTCGGGGGTTGAAGGTGACCGTGCCGTTCTGGAGCGCTTACTCGAAGTTCTCGTATCTGAACTTGACATTCAGTCGGACGAGACGCCTGGCGAAGAGCGCAGTGAAAAACAGGAACTGCAGCTGGCCATTATGCGGCTTGAATTGCTCGTGTCTGAATTGGACACTGAAAGCGAACAGCATTCGCCACCCGTTCACGAAAGAACTAATAGAAGGGAACTGCAACTGGTCATCATGAGATTACTTAGTGAGTATTGCTTGCTTAAATGTTATCTTAAAAGTTTTAATATGTTTTATTGAGTAAAGAGGAAATTTAGGTCTACTTAGATTTCTTTTCACGTTACATAGTTTTGAAAACGAAAGATTGGTGTAAAAACCCTCCAGAGTTCAATTATGTTTCAATTGTGAGCGTTTTTTTTGCTTTTTTTTTATTATTAACAAATTTTTATTTAATTGTAAGCTACAAATGTAACTATACATTAACCTTAGAATTCTAAATCCGAGTTCAATAACTTATAACAAAACGTTCGTAACTTACGAATGTTTAAAAATCATCATTAACTTATCACTATCTCGCCAGTCTGCTGGTCGATGTACTGTAATTTTGTTCTGACAATTAAAAGTAGTTTCTACTGACTACTGATTAATTGTATGACGATAAATTTGTGTCGCAGGTGTCCTAATGGCCCGCTGGAAGTCGTGCAGCACGGGCACGGGCGGCACCGTGAACCGCAGCGAGGTAACGGGGCCGGCCTGCGCCGCGCACGTGTCGCGTCTGGCCGCTGCCGCGCTCGTGCGCGCCGGCGCGCCCAAGCACTGCTACAGCGTGCTGGCCGCTCTGCTGCCCTACTGGAAGGAGAAGACCTCCAGTAAGTTATGGCCATTTGTTTGAAGTTTTCTAGTGTCAAGGAGGTTACATCATGTTTGTTTTCCCTTAATAAAATATTCTTTATAATTCATTTTAGTTATGTTTTGTAAGCTTTAATTAAATTCTAAAATGCCCTAAAACTATCTGGTGTTTGTGCATAGTGAATATATGTTAATTTTTGTAATAGACACGACTTCGACAACTCCAACGCAACAGCTGCTCAAACCGCAACCACCTCAGCCTTTACCAGACATGCAGCCCTTCTTTGTCAAGGAATATGTTAAAAGTAAGTAATCCATTTTGTCTGGGTGTTTTGCCATTTTCAATATTGTTCCTTATAATTTACCTTCAATATGAGCTGGCGTGTAAGAAGATAAAACACAGTTTTGTACCCAGGTCACGCTCTCGACGTGTTCGACAACTACCCGCAATTGCTGATGGAAATGGCGTTACGTCTGCCGTGTCAAATACACAAACACTGCGACCCTGCTCACTTCGATGCCCGCTGGCGCACGCTGCTGTGCGAATACATGATGAATCAGCAGACGCCATTACGGTGAGACACGAGCATATTTTTTTACACAAAATGAAGATATGCGACCCTTCAAAATTTACTACTATGCTACTATGGCACAATTCTCATTACAATTCGAGAACTAATAGATAAGAGTATTATTATTGTCGTAACGGTTGCAGTATAATCTACTTACACTATAGCACCAATGTGGCTCTGTTCAAACGTGATCAGTGGTTATCCTTTAAATTTATTTACTTCCAGGAAGCAAGTCCGTAAGCTGCTCCTGTTGCTGTGTGGCACGCGCGAGCGCTACCGCCAGTTGAGAGACGTACACGCGCTCGACACTAATTTGAATGCCGCTAAAGCTCTCCTCGCCACTGATCCCGCATATGACAAGCTCGTACGGCTAATGGATCACCTCAAGGTTCGTTACTGTTGTTTTATATAATACGTATATATGTATATGTATGTTATGGAAATAAATTAAGTTTCTGCAGACCTCAGTGTAAATTCGATGAGATCGCTCATTATCAAATGCTATTGTACCAAACCAAAAACAATATACAATAGTGAAGTACAAATGTTATATATAGAATACATACGTAGAATAATTTTAATGGTTTTTTAGCAATAATTAATTGGACATCGATGCATAGGCATGTGCGGAGATCGTGACCGCCCGCACGGGCAACTGGCAGCACACGTGCCTGTCGGAGCGGCGCGAGGCGCTGGCGTGGCTGCTGCGCGCCGCGCGCCGCCTGCACCCGCACGTGGCGCCCGTCGTGCTGCAGCTGCTGCAGGCCGCGCTCTGCCCGCCCGTGCACCCGCACCCGCCCGCCGCCGCACCCGCGCAGTCCTCCTCGCAGCCCGGCACGCCGCCGCACCCGCCGCCCGGCGCCTCCGCCGGTGCCACCGCCGCCGCCAGCGCGGCAGCGGCGGCCGCTACTGCTGCTGCTGTTGCGGCAGTTGTAGCAGCACAGGCGCAAGAGGACGCTCAACCGGTCGCCAAACCTGCCAAAAAGAGTGCCACGAAGGTATCAAGATTTCTTCACCATCAACTTTCTATGTTAACGCGGTTTTTTTTTAAACTTAACAGTCTACTTAATAGTCTTGGAGACTGATTGGTCATTTCATTTTTTGAAATGTCACTTATTTACAGGCTTCAAACGAGAATCCGGAACGAGAACGTAGTGCCGACAGCGACGCATTCGTTTCTGACAGTTCCAAATTCCAAGAACAAAGAGTACCACAACTTGTACAGCAAATTCTCCAACAGGTAAAATAGTAAATGATATACATCATTTACGGTAATTCTTACAAACTTTTTTGCAAATATTTAGTTGGAATTAACATATAATAACATTTGTTTAGGTCCCACAAGAAGAATTAAACTTATTTGTGAAAGCTTTCCTTTTGGAAACCAACTCTACTGCTGTTCGTTGGCAAGCTCATGCCTTGGTTCTAGCTATCTACAAGTAAGTTACATACCTTTAATTTAACCAAAATTTATACCAAAAATATTAGTTTGTATTAATCATATATGTATTTTTTCCTTTAGTAACTCTTCACAAGTTGAGCAATCATCCTTGGTATCTCTTTTGTGGGAAATCTGGCCTACATTGCCACAGTATGGACGGAAGGCCGCACAATTTGTTGACTTGCTCGGCTATTTTACGCTCAAGACGCCTGACATTGACACTGAGGTGCTTATTTTATTCTTGCTATTGGAAAACCAATTTTAAAATTGATCTTCGTACTAGTAGTAGACAGAGTAGTGTAGTAGATTCCCATATTTCACTATAGTGACGTTTGCGTCCCATTATGGAATAGGTGGTGAGTCTAGTCGATTTCAATTCAAACAATGTTAATGATATTTTGATATATTACAATCGCATAACTTAAATGGATTAAAACTAACATTGAGATATTTAATATAACTATTCCAAGGAGTTGTGTTCATATTAATCAACATGATTTTTCTCATATAGACATACATAGGCAATGCGGTTGAACTCCTCCGCACTCAGAACGGAGTGCTGTCATCGCATGGGAACGCCGCCCTGTACTCTGCATTGGGAGCTTTTGTCGAATTGGACGGATATTACCTGGAGTCTGAACCGTGCCTCGTGTGCAACAATCCCGAGGTGTCCATGGCAACAATCAAGTTGCCCACTATCAAGGTAAGCCTGTAGTGGAGTATCGAAGTTTTATACCAAAAGAGGGTTGTTGAATAACATGAGTGTAACAGATGAAAAACAATTGTAACAACACTGTAATACAAGATGTCTTGATACATTTTGAAAAGGTTGAAATAAATAAATAATAAGAACATCCGATCATAGTAGCTCAAACCCTTCAATGAAGCGATGGAAATACTTCTTGAAGTATGATGATTGCATTGCATTAAATAAGAGCTAATCGCCTTTACATCCCACAGATCGACTCGAAGTTCACGACCACGACTCAGATCGTGAAGCTGGTGAACAGCCACATGATCAGCCGTATCAGCCTGCGGATCGGCGACATCAAGCGCAGCAAGATGGTGCGCACCATCAACTTTTACTACAACAACCGCACCGTGCAAGCCGTGCAGGAACTCAAGAATAAGCCTGGTTAGTAATATATCGACTAAGTAAATACTTATAATTTTATTATTATACCATTACTCCAAGCCCCTTACAGTGTAGAGAGATACTTTGCTCTCTGTGCTCGCTATCTACTCCGTAGGAGACCTCATATGATGATATAACAATGATAATATAATTTTTTCCTTTGTCCTAGTAAATTTACGTGAATAAGTCTTTAAGCACTTATTTCTTCAATTGTTGTAGGGATGTGGCATAAAGCGAAAAGAGTCCAATTACAATCTGGGCAGACGGACGTTCGGGTGGATTTCCCACTTCCTATCGTCGCGTGTAATCTCATGATGGAATATGCAGAGTTCTACGAGAACCAGCAGGCTACCGGTTTGTATAAATTTGTTTGTATAAATATTATAATTCAATTATTTTGCTTGTCCACTCACTACAAATGCATAAGAATTTGTTCGTGTTTCAGGCGAGTCGCTACAATGTCCACGCTGCTCTCAATCGGTGCCGGCCAATCCGGGTGTTTGCGCAAACTGCGGTGAAAACGTTTACCAGTGCCACAAGTGTCGGTAAGAATGGGCTCTCGTAATTAAATTAAATGGCCATCTTATTATTTCTACTGTTTTACAAGTACAGGAGTGACGATTGAACGATTGCGTTGTACACTTTCAGCGCGATTAATTACGACGAAAAGGATCCGTTCCTGTGTCACGCGTGCGGCTTCTGCAAGTACGCGAAGTTCGACTACACGCTAACGGCGCGGCCGTGCTGCGCCGTCGACACCATCGAGAACGACGAGGAGCGCAAGAAGATGGTGCAGACCATCGGCACGCTGCTCGACAAAGCCGACCGCGTCTACAGGCAGCTCGTCGCTAACAAGCCGGTGCTCGAGGTATGAATATCGTTATTCTAAATTAATATCTCCAATATATGTTTTTGACTTTAAATTATCATGCATAGTAGTAGAATTAATGATAGTCTACTGGTTTTAAATACAATCTCACTCCAGAAGTCCTAGGTTCAGATCTGAGCGTGGACCTCTTTAAGAAAATGAGTGTTTTAATAATAAATACCACTTACTATTATGGTGAAGGAAACAAGTACATCTAAAGCATTCTCCGAAAAAGTTTTTTTTTCTGTGGCCTGAAAACTCTGTCAACTTGTCCAACTGTCCATCAGTTGAACGATAAAAAGGTTGTGACGATGGGGAGTAGTAAAATTTTAAACCAGTGTATATTTACCTTTAATCAAATAAGCCCTCTCGAACCTCTTCTTAAATTTATTGTTTTCATTAATATTTTTTAACGCTTAATATTTTTAGTTTCGATTTGCAGCCTTCTAATATTTTTATTACTATTGTTCTACTTGATATCTAGTCGCTAGTGCACAAGATCAACGAACACCGCGTGGAGAGCCGGCCGGACGAGAACAGCAACGCGCCGGCGTTCGGCGGCGCGCAGATCAACCGCGTCATACAGACCCTCGCGCACAAGTACTGCATCGATAGCAAGGGACATTTCGAGGACCTCTCTAAAATCATACAGAAGGTCCTGGCTTGCAGGTGAACTTCTATATTTTTTTTTAACTTGCTGAAAATTGTATATTCATTTTCTAATTTATGTCCAATTCGTAGTAATAGGTAGATTTGGAATAACAGCTGCTTAAAACAATTTTTTATAGCAATCTCCGAATTTAAAGCTTGCTGAGAGACGGCGTAGCGTGATTTATTTTAATGTAGATAGCAATTAGTGCGATATTTTAAAGGAAAATTACTTTTTACAGAAAAGAACTCGTGGCCTACGATCGCGCACAAAGCGAACAGCTACAAGGGGATACGTTGCCAGTTTATGCAGGACTGCTCCAGAACTATGATGAAGATCTCACAAAAGGTTTGTAATTTTTCATAACGTACAAACTTAAGGTAACCCTCTTTTACATCTCTCTATTTATTATTAAATTGGTGTAATGTATGAAAGGCTCGTATGGTATTGAGGAGGCGTGTTGTTGCTTTGACGTCTTTATTAATACTCTCTAAAGCACTTACACTAACTTATGTCATAAGGTGTTTGACACACACTACATTGGATAACTCAGGTAACTGATGAAAAAAAAACACAGTTTTATTGTGACCCTAGGAAATAGCAAAACACGTATTTATGTTTGAAAATCTTGGCTTACAACAATTTGTAAGTAGTCGAACACAGTGGCTACAACAGTGGATACAATGAGTAACGGTCCGAACAGAGTCCCGCGGCGGGTGCTACGGCTGCGCGCTGGCGTGCGCCGAGCAGTGCCTCACGCTGCTGCGCGCGCTGGCCTCGCAGCGCGAGCACCGCGCGCGCCTCTGCGCCGCCGGCCTCGTGCACGAGTTGGTGCACCACAACCTGCACCGCGGCACGCCGCAGGTACACCGCACGACATCTTAGTGTTTAATTTTACACGTAGACTTTATAACTAGACTCCGCACGCTGTACAGTTATGCCTTTCGAATTGTAACATGTCCACTGCTACACACAGTTTTTCTTAAACTGGAAATGTAAATTATGTAACATACGTAACCTTACGCCTGTGATCCATGAAGAGGTAGGCAGAGGAGTGTAATACATTCCCGTTTCACCAGTTACGTTTACGTCCCGCCACGGAATTGTGGCTAACCCTATTACCATACATCGGGCACAAGAAATTCTGAGTTAGAAATTCTATTAGTACACGGGAATCGATCCCCCAGACATCTCGATTAGCAGTGGCGCATTGCAACTTGTCGACCAACGAGGCATTCAATTAATTTAATCTATTGTAAAAACAATGTCTCAAGTTATGGTGAAAACAGGCATGACAGCTGTAGTGTACATAAGTGTCTATATCAAATTATTAATTTACAATGTTACTGTAGTCACAAGAAGAAGTTCGTGCATTGATCTGCTTGGTGACCCGCGACAATTTGCCGGCTACGGAACACCTCTGCGACTTGCTAACTCAAAGAATCACGCTGTCTTTGATGGGACACGCCGCCTCTCAAGATCATAACAACTCGGTAAATTTTAATTTTTTCGCTGTTAATTAATATTATGAATCGTAGGAAATTTTTCATTCACATAATATGCGATCTTTGTATTGTGAAAAATCCCTAACGATTTTGTCGTTACAGGTGCGACCATTGGTCCTGCTGTTGGGCTCGTTGGTAAAAGTTCAAGATTCGGTGGATTGTTGGGAATTGAGGTTGCGTTGTATTGTAAAGCTTTGGGTATGGTGAGTAAAGAATTGATTTAAACTTACTAAGATTTTATATTTGAAATATAGTGAAACTATTGGTACAATTAAAATATACAGGTGTTGCCCACAACTGACGGAAGTAGCCGGCATTCCACCCGCGGCCAGTACCATCTTGACACCGGAAGCTTTGGCGGGTTTACCTGGTATTAATTCGTCATCTCCAAATTGTAAGTTTCCTGTCTATACATTTAAAAGACTTATAATAATGTTTTTAGTGATCTTGAACTGTCACTGTGTGTTTAATTTCATTTTAGCACATCAGTATGCATTACAACAAGTGGCATTGCCGTGTCTGCGATACATGCAGCAGCTGATGGCTCCAGTGCCACCTGCAACCACTGCACCTGCTAACGATGAACAACCTAAAGAGGCTAAGGTAAAATATTTTATTTCTGTTTTTTTATATTGGTTGTAGTATTGATTCTAGTCTCTTTTTTGAAATTTTACTATAAACAACATTATATACACACCTTACTTTTTTATATGAACCAGCTGAATTCAATTCACTTGCACAGTTTGAGGGAAACCCCCTCAAGGGATGCCTATGTCCAGTAGTGGACTTGGACCGAGTGATGTTGATGATATGATTATTATTGTTGTATTAGAATATATAAAGTTCTAGGTAATGTAAGCTAGTATTAATAAAGCTTTTAATTCATCTGGGTGCTTTATATCAAGAAGAGAGGTATTAAAATGTATACATGTACGTGATCAGGTGGAGAAGTGGCAAGAGGTCACGCTGGCGGGGCGCTTGGTGGTGGAGCTGGCGGCGTGGCTGGCGGGGCGCGTGCCGCCCGCGCGCTGGCGGCGGCTGGCCGCGCGCGCCGCGCCGCCCGCTGCCCCCGCCGCGCCCGCGCGGGACCTCCTGCTCGCGCACAAGTACCTCACGCGCTGGCGGGAGAAGGTACACAATTAAAACATCAAGCTTTGACATTGTCTAATCTATTGGAAACACTTCTAAGACTCGAGAAGTGAAACATTTTGAGGTAACCTGCACAACATAGAGTTCTCCATAATGTTCTCTAAGGCGTGTGAAACCTGCCGACCCGCGCGTGGCAAACGTGGCCGAGGCCCTTAACCCTTCTCATTCGAAAAGAAGAGCTGTGTCCCATATGGGGAAAGATGAAAAGGTGACTGATGTTATCGATTGGATTCATAGCATTAGCTTTTAGGGTGAAGCGGGTTTGCTCAATTCATTGCAGTCGTCGTTTACCGTCAGGTCTAAGATTACTGCATTTTCCTCCTCTTGTTACGACATTCTTAAATCCATGTTCAGATGCTGTTGTCACATGGCATGCGACCACTAGCCTTGGAAGATGGTGGTTGGCTTCGGCCGGTGATGTTCGACCTCAGCTCGCGCATAGCGCGCGACACTGCTTGCCAGATGGTCAAATCGCTATGTGATTCCTACGAAAGAACTAAAGCGGTAATTGTATTTCACATTTTTTTGGAACGATGTGCCTTATTTTTTTATAATAACAGATAAACAGTTAACGTGATTGCATAAGTAGTGTTGGTTTCTTGAAAAACAAGCCGGTTTTCCCTTTCTGTTTGTTACCTTTTTATCATAAAACAAACGTTTCCCTTCACAGGTTCTTATTCTTTTGACAAGTTTTCTACCGGAAGTTGGTAAAGCTGGTGAAGCCAGTGAGCAGTTCTTGCAATTATACCAAAGTAAGTTCAACTTATTACATAAAAATATGACTGTAGCATGAATACATTGTATAAAAAAAATTCACTTTATAGGTCTCGCTTCTGAGACACCTTGGAAGCAGTTCCTCGCACTGCGTGGTGTACTGCAACAAATTGCGGACCTCATGACAAAAGAAATTGAACAACTGCATCGTCTGGAAGAAACAACCCTCACATCAGATTTGGCTCAGGGTAACATTATACATTTGTAACAATCCTTTTAATTTATCCAATAATTGAAAAGATGCCAATCCTTAGAAGTCTAAGGTTGCTTAACTTTTAATTTCATTAATTTTTAGGTTTCGGTTGGAGTTTGAATATTGTAGTCTTATATGGGTGCGATGTCGGTGCAGGGTACGCGCTGAAGCGGCTGACGGAGCTGCTGGCGATGTTCCTGGAGGAGGGTGGCGCGCGGCGCGCCTACAAGACGCGGCTGGTGGGCGCCGTGCTGGGCGGCTACCTGTCGCTGCGCCGCCTCGTGGTGCAGCGCACGCGCCTCACCGACGACACTCAGGAGAAGCTGCTCGAGCTGCTCGAGGAGATGACTACCGGTAACGTTCACTTCAAATTTTGTATATACATTTAATAAGGCAACCTTACAATGTTTCTGTATACTTTGAAAAAATATTGACTAATTAGCCACGCGTCAGTCACAGTTTTAATTTGTCAGCTTTAACTATAACAATATTCAGTTTACATAAGTTAGATGTCACCGAAAATTATATAACCATAACGTTACCTTTACTCAGATTTACATAATTCAGATTTATATAACCATAACGTTACCTTTACTCAGATTTACATTTAGATATTCATAAACGGGATCACATCACATCCCTCCGGTTCCGGGTTTCCGGACAACTATAACTTCAACATAAAAGTGGGCTACGTGGTCTAATATATATTCGCTTTGGTAGTTAAATCGCTAAGTTAGTTACAAATAAAACTTTATTTACTACCTACAAGGTTTTACCAATGAGTTTTCTTGACACAGGAACCGAAGCAGAGACGGCGGAGTTCATGACTGTGTGTATAGAGACTGTACAAAAGTACCCATTGCACGACTACCGTACGCCAGTATTCATCTTTGAGCGATTATGTTCCATCATCTATCCCGAGGAGAATGATGTAGGCGAGTTCTTCCTCACGCTTGAAAAGGATCCGCAACAGGAAGATTTCTTACAGGTAAAACAATTGAACGCTTTTCATATACAGTGATTTAAAAAGACAATGTTTACATGTACGAAAAAGAACTTTCTACTTGGTCATTTGTATTAACAGGGACGCATGTTGGGCAACCCCTATTCTTCGTTGGAGCCGGGTATGGGTCCGCTCATGAGGGACGTGAAAAACAAGATCTGCACGGACTGCGAGCTGGTGGCCCTGCTCGAAGACGACAATGGCATGGAGCTGCTTGTGTGCAACAAGATAATGTCACTCGATCTGCCTGTAAAGGAAGTGTACAAGAAGGTAATTTATTTTTCAATGATTATGTGGAATGTGACTGGATTTATTTTACGTGTAACAATATAATACAAAAATAGACAGCTTAAAATACAGCTAATATAAATACACAAGACAGCAGGGGTAGAATAATAGGCAATATTTGAATGGAACGGAACAGTTTTTTTGTTAGATCGATTGTGACAAAATTAATTTTCATATTTGTACAAATAGGTTCTCCATACAAAATTAAATATAAGTAAATTGGTAAAAAAGGGTGGGAGCATATACGGTTACGTACAAATTGTCACATCAGCTTTGTAGCCTTATGTCGCATCGCATCGTAATTTAAGTTAGTTCAACGCGAAACCGCATCGGCGTAACTCAATTGTATATCAGATCCCTAACCGGGAGTCAAATAAATTCAAGAAACCAACAAACCATTGGTTTTTTTTTATTGATGTACTGTGAGGATCGTACAAATATAAACTTGAAATAATACTAATTAGAGTTGTTTGTTCCAATTGGAATATTATTTTGTTACAAATTTGTGACATATCTATATTTTTCTGTCGCAGGTTTGGTGCACATCGGGTGAAGGCGTAGACGCTATGCGCGTTGTATACCGTATGAGGGGCTTGCTCGGAGATGCTACAGAGGAATTTGTGGAGACGTTGAGCCAGACTAATGCAGAAGCGGTAGATGACGAACAAGTGTATCGCATGGCTAACGTGCTGGCTGATTGTGGTGAGTTGTAAATTATATCAGTGCAGACAATTTTATTAGGCTGATCTTAAAGGTGTTTTATTGAGATTCTTTTATTCGGTTTACGTTACGTTCTAGTCACAGTTATTTTGTTAGTCAAAATATCTCACGAAAATTTTCACCATCAACAACCTTTTGTTTTTTATATAAAACACCTTACATACATAACATTTAATTGGTAAATGAATGATACTTGTGCAGGCGGGCTGGAAGTGATGCTGCAGCGGTTGGCGGCGATCCAGCGCGTGGGCTGCGCTCGCGCGCTGTGCTCCACGCTGCTGCGGCTGCTGGCGCTGTGCGCGCGCGTGCGACGCTGCGTGCGCGTGCTGACACGCGCCGACACGCGCGCGCTGCCCACGCTGCTGCACGCGTTGCACCTCGCCGCCGACGAGGAGCGCGAGATGCCGCGCGCGCACCTCGTCTATCAGTTGCTCGAGGTCTGTTCTCTGTTCTCATAATCACTTTGTGATTATACACTTTGTGACTACTTGTTGATTCACATTTATCATGTCCATCTATAATTGTCGGGTTATTCTAATTATAAAAGATAAATGGGGAAATATTCGATACCCAAACACATTGTTATCAAATATCAATAAGTAAATTTTAATTAAGTAAAATCTTTTAGATAATGGAACGAATCCTCACGGTGGCAGCTAGCGAGAGCCTCGAGTCGTTCTTGCAATTTTCGCTTACATTCGGCGGACCCGAATATGTACAAGCTCTGCTTAACTGCACTGAATGTCCAGGTAAATATGAGATAGTGTAAATAAAAAATGCTATCGCCTTACTATTTTTCTGTTTATATCTACATACATAAGCACATAAGAATTGCAAGTATTAATGTATAACTCTATTAATATTATAACTCTTTTTCACTAGGAATCCGTAACAATTCCGTAGCCTTGGGTCATTTGACTCGCGTTCTGGCTGCTCTAGTCTATGGCAACGATCTCAAGATGGCTATGTTAGTGGACCACTTCAAACCGGTTTTGGACTTCGATAAATTGGACTCTGAGCAGTGGACAGAGGAGGAGTTCCGGATGGAACTGTTCTGCGTGTTGTGCGCCAATATTGAGAGAAATTCAGTTGGAGGCACCCTGAAGGACTATCTGATATCGCTGGGCGTAGTCCGCGATGCTTTGGAGTACATTGTGGTAAGTTACCTCATCAGTCTGTATACCCTTTTAAATATCATCTTGCATCTTTGCAATATGTTTAGTTTAATGAAATGTAATATTTTAAATTGTTTTAATATATAACCTTTAATTTTCTTTGAAAAATTCCCAACTTGTATGTATGTATATACAAAAGTGCAAATCTCTACTTGACTAGTAGGCTCAAGTAGATCGCTGACTGTTAATAACGTTTGCATTGTTAAATGATAAAGAATTGTATGATACAAAATTAATTAAAATATAACGGACGATATAGGAATACAAA
>DVPD01000189.1:0-13283 GCA_018237605.1 Apyrrothrix (Melanopyge) sp. n. Burns01
GGATAAAGTCGAACCTGCAGTCATCTCACCTCATAACGTCATTAAAAAAAAATGAAAGGATAAAAAATAAAAACTGGTTATTTAACGTAGCGAAACAATAAAAGGATAGCAGACGGACGTCGAAAATTCCCTACAATATGACTGCCTAAAACGACGTGTGTTGGTGCGCATCTTAGCCGATTGCTAGCCGCGCTGCGCCGGAATTAGTTGGCGTCGCGCCAGCGTCAATTAGCCGCGCAAAGCCCTGCATGCCGAATTGTCAAACAAAAGAGTAAACTCCGCGAGTGAAAAGCCCCCGTGGCTCGGGCGCCGCTGTGAGCGTGTCGGGATTAGTGGAGCGCGCTGTTACGTCAATCGATGCCTTTTTTCACTTCGTTTCCGCTTTTGGTTTTCATGAAAAAGTCAAAGAACGCCCCGTACATTCCTGAAATAATTGTCGCACATCCTTAGAATTAAGTATGTACATACATTTATTTTAATGCTGTATTCATTAATATTAAAGCCATTGAAAACGGCTGTAAAATGACGTTAATATTTCGGAACGTTTTTTTTTTAATTGATAATTTTTTTTAAACTAAGCTTATTTCCGTAAACTCCAAATATGTAATTTATGTTCTATTTTAAGTCATATCAATAAAAGTTTTCATTTAAATGTGGTCCTTGTGGTCGCATGGAACGTACAGACTATTTTAGGGAATGCAAAATAACTAATAAAGTACACCTACATTCGTTTTCCAGTTCGTACACATTGTTCGTTGGATTTTATATATGTTGTTCATTGAAGACATTATCGAAGTTACAGGGAATGATATTAATTTTTTAAAATACATATAACTTTGTAAATTTACAAGTGAGAGCCAGAATTTCGACCACGGTTCTCTGAGTAAGAGGCTGGACCCTACACCGCTAAACTGTCACCCACTCATACAAGCATCAAAATGGATCACTACCGAAAATCCTTATTTGCCCGATCCAGAAGTCTACAAATAAATCTAATATGCATCGATCCACCTTAAACTTTGTACGGCTTGCTCGAGAAGTTTCATTGAACTTCCTGACCTAACTCGTGCAAAGTGCCATTACTACCAAAGTCGATATCAGGACTAATCGTTTCTGTTAAATAACAAATGTTCCAACCATTAACGGTGCTTGATTCGCTTCAGACAAATCACTTGCCCAATGCGCCATTCAACTCCGGCCAACTGCGATTGTGCACAGGCCACGCTAAGTAGCGCTGGGGTCCATTCGTACTTAAATAGTTTGTACTAGCAAATCGCACTATAGTAAGTAAGTAACCTATAACTCTCTATTCGAGTGCCTAAATACAAATGGCGTAGAGATGACTGGGATTATCTTAAGAACTCTCGAAGTTCGTTTTTTGATCTGCTATAAATTCGATTATTACATTGTCATTATAACTCGTAGGATAGTGGTACTAGGAGTCATATCATGCAATTTCAGTTCATAAATACGCACAATACATGTTACTCTTAAAAGTAGATCTCGTTTGATTTACGACCTGGATTATTTCAGCGCCCACAAATTTTTGACTTTCTTGTTTTTAAACCATATTATTATAACAATATTTACCTTATGGTTTCCTGGTATGGTGGCATGGTTTCCTGAACCTTAATTCTGTATATCAAATTTCTGCTTTTTATATGAAACCAAAGTAATTTCAAACTTTAGATAATAAAAATGAGCTGTCTCAGCTTAATATTCTTCATATTTGTGGAGATTAGGCTAACATGACCCTTCCGAGTCCCTTCTGTTGACAAAGTGATGTTGCGTCCCACGGAGCACATACAACGCCACGAAAAGTTTAACCGACCGTTTTCAATTTGTTATATCTTCCACAATAAACAAATGTGCTTATTTACGTAATCATAATCGTAGAAAGTTAAATCGTACTAGATGAATCAAAGCTGCAAAATATTTTAAATGAAAAGTTTAAAATGTCCAGTATTATTTATACGCAAAGTGTGTTGCGAACACACATTGCTGATCAAAACGGTGTGAGTTCGCTTCTACACGTGAGATGTAATTATCTTTCGTAACAACTGATATTGCCGTTATATCAGCTTAGAAATTGTCACCTTTCATGAGCTTTTCATCGATGAGGAATGCCAGTCTAAAATTGGAAAAATGAAATAAAAATAAATAAACAGTTGCAACACACATTTGCTGCAAAGCAGCACAAACAGACGGCTTTTATAATAGCAGTACCATAAAGATAAAGATGAAATAAGTAAATATATAAGTATAGTACTGGCTACTTTATCGTAAAAAGGGGACCCCATAAAATCATCTCTGAAATTTTCTTGACAAAAATATTCAAGCTCATTTAGGAGCGGCACGAAAAGAGGATATAAAAATTTAATTACCAAAACTTTGTCCACTGTCCTTCAAGACAAAGGGCTTAAGCGGTGAAACAAAGGGTTCTCTTACGGAAATATTGTTAAATGGAATTGATTCAGGATCTTAGACAACCGACCGTTTTCCAATTCATTACGTATTGGTTTGGTGCCTTTGTTGCTTCGATCGTTACTCCTGTATAGATTTGCCATTACTGACTTTAGTTTATTGTCAACTCTGTGTAATTATGGCAAAGTGTTCATACATCGATTGACGGATCTGTGGAATTATGGCAATGTGCCCATACGTCCTCTGATGCGATGGCAGCTAACATTTACTATGAGCAACGTCAAATGTGCATGATTTGAAACTTATAGCGATACGCATATAATTTTTAATAAATGAACTTATATAATACTTAATTATTATTGACACTGTGAAGTACCCTGGCCGTCTATGGGCAGCAGCGTAGGCGTTGCGAGAAACTGTGCTAACCCCTCGGGGGAGGCCTATGTCCAGCAGTAAACTGCAATAGGCTCATGATGACTATGAAGTACACGAAGTACATTAAGTACAGGTATTTATGCTGTGGAACAGTTTTTTATGAAAGACATGTGTTTTCAGAGTGTGTGGGTTACATATGTAAATTGTAAGCTAACATTACTCTCCCTTACGGTGAATTCAAGCTACTTCATCTACAATTGAATATATCGAGATTTTAATAGTGGGTTGCAAATATGTAAAGGTATATTGTTTGATAGATGTATGTATGTATAAATACTGCCCCGCAGTGAATTGGCCGAATGACCGCGCCTTACGACCTACGATAGATGTCTCTCCTAATAAACCTCTCCATAATATGTTATATATGTACCTTCTGTATATACACTATATAATGCAATGGTAGCGACAAAAACGACGATAAGACCTTCCATAAGATGGTCCCTTTACCTGTTAGTAAGCATATACTGTAAAATAAGAAACAGATATTAGATCTTAGAATTTTATTTTACGAATATGCATATGACAAAAAATACGTTGATATATACATACATATGTAACATATACTCGTAAACTTCATTGAAAAACAGAAAAATCATATACTTACGAAAGTCTAGTACATTCATCTTTTTACTAAACAGAACTATATATTGTACCTTATTATATAATGTATATAATAGTCAGAGATATATTGGTATTATATTAACCATGTATTTTGTTCATTATATACCCGTGTATTTTCTTCAGCTGGCTAATTTATACGCACGCGTAATAAGATTACCTAATTTAGCGTTCCGTAACATGGTTATAATTCCTTTTAAAGAGGATGTGCCGTGTCGCGTGTGATGTATAATTTGTTATTTATGATCAATGCCTTGTACAGCTGTATTTCAATTTAAATTCGTTATAGGCAGATACATAGACGGAGACAAAGTTCACAGAAGTAGCAATATATCAGAATGAGGGCTTGCGGCAAGACTGTAATTTTTAATTGGGTTGGATCCAGACGATCATTACGTCTGTGTTTTTTGTTTATAATGTAACCAAAAAAGAATGAAAAGTTCACAATTTTTATTGCGTTTTAAATGATTCGCGTAGTGATTATAAAACAATTATGAAACCAATTATGATAATGATATTTACAATATATACGAGTATATCTTTGACTGACAACTATGAAGTGTGAACATTGTTACCATTTTAAAATGCGAAAGTAAAATAAACATAGCACATAATTAGAGCGACATCGCCCTAATATTAAGAATTTTACCTCCTTCTAAGTTTATAAAATTAAACAACTTATTGTGACTAAACCTGTACCCCTGAAAGTTCTCCAATCTATTCTCATAAGACCCGTGAAGTTCCTCAACTTAAACTTGAATAATGTGATAGATTATCGTGTTAATTTTTAGCATTCTTGAAGGTGATATACTTCCAACAGTGGAGGTATTGACGAAATGATTTTCGTGACAGAGAAATAAAATTCATCAAACGCCCTTGTAAAGTATCTTATAAAATCCCTGTCAATCATTTCCTCATTTTACAAAATAGACGATTGGATTCTATTGTTAATAGAGTTTTTTAAGCCCAGATTGCTTTCGTGTCAAAGTAAAACGGAATCGGATTCAGTACTTAAGCACTAAATCTTTCTAAACCCTTAAACGGATAATTTGTTTGTGTGCTCTTTGAAGTCCAACGCCTAAATCCCAGTCGGAAAAGAGGAAGATTTTTATTTTATGCAAAGTTGATGGAAAAGGTTTGCTGCAAAAGTTTGCGAAAGATTCAATTAAGGTATTTTTTACTTATCTGAATGTCAATTTGCGCATCATTCTCTCTGCGGGAGATAGAAATCTAATTTTGTCTATAACGTCGAAATCCGTATTATATAAGAAAGAATCACTACTCTACTCGCTAGCACTTCTAAGAATTTATTCAGAAAACATGAAAATGTTTTTTACTAATTACGTACGTAACATCACCCCTGTAATCCCCGAAGAGGTAGGCAGAGTATAGTAAACTCCCAGGTTTCTCCAGTTACGTTTACGTCCCAATATGGAAATGGTAGTGAGTCTATTGTCATACACTGGGCACTAATCCAGCCTCCGAACCACTATTAGGAAATCTAAATTAGAAAAATCGAATAGTACCCGACTCGAGATTTGAACCCTGGACCTCTAGCGTCGAAGTTTTTACTAATTAGTTATTTTAGATGGGATATTGATCCATATGTTCTTATCTTTTAGACACTGATTAATTTAACAAGAACAGATTGAAGACAATTGCATAACTTGGAACACACCTGGAACACCTGCACCGAACGTGCATTAGTATGCTTATGGTAATAACATGCAGCAAGTTTCTCACCTGTCTGTACTTCTTACTTAATAACTGGTTTAAAACAAATTTATGCTCCCTACAAAGAACTAAAATATCTGAAAACTGTGTTACACAAAAAGCAACCTCGTTCGAAGATTTTATTAACTATCCGCCAACGTTTCAATACTATAACCATTTCACGAACTTTTCATTTTTATTACATTGAACAATATAAGTATAATTTCAATGTAGTCGTTATTCACATAGTCCAAAAGCGTTTTATTGCAAATTCGTAACAAATATTGGGCAACACGCCGGAAGTAGGGGCGGCCGCAACGCCATCCTAATTAAAAATTTACATTTTGAAAGGATGTTTTAATTCATTATTAAAATTTCGCGGTTGGAGTCGCTTGAGCTCGAATTATTCACATAATTCACGTCGAATAACGTATTATCGCAAAGTGTTGGATAACTGGGGGACTTCCATTGTTAGGTAGATTAGATTTCTTTAGAAATTAGGTAGAATTCTATTGGGTTTGGTTGTATTTTTGAATTTAAAAAATTTGTATTTTGTGATCGATGTTACTAATCCCTTGTAACCCTGACGTCATACGTGTACTAGATCTAAAAAGCGTTAAGAGAGGTTTTAAATGAACTTTAAGATTTATTCACCCTATTTTCTTTCACCGTTACAGCAAATTTCATGTAACTTATAAACGAATGTGTTTTGTAAAGAGGTGCGCGCCAGACTTCGAACCTAGAACCCATCAGTAGGAGATTGATTTCTAAACTGCTATCACTGCTTACTTATTACTTATCACGATACTCCGCATGTACTCCGCATCGGGGCAACGTGGTCTTGTATACTCCACAGTCCGCCAGCCTTACAAATGATGTAATTTTTATACAAGAGTATCACGCCTCTCATCTCCGAAGAGGTAGGCAGAGAGGAGTGTTGTACAGTCCCACGTTTCACCAGCTACGTTTACGTCCCACTATGGAATAGGGGGTGAGCCTATTATACAAAAGTAAATGGCTAAATTATCTCGTTTAGATAATAAAGTGATTAAATGTGACATTTGACCCAGTTTATGTGGGTTCAAACTAATTTTAGAAAGAAGAAATAATTTTAATCGAAACAATTTCCGAAATAAATACTCTGTAAAGTCTACCTTTCAATTGTCGTGGAACTTATTGTATAGGCGTTTCTAATTCTTTGGCTGGAATCTTTTCTAACTTTCCCAGGATAATGCCGTTTGAGGTTAATTAGTTTTTGGTAAGAGACACTTTCTAAAGAGCGATTCGTTTGAAAATAACCCTTTCAGTTTATGTATGCCCTTTGTAAATTATTATAAGAATTGTGATTTCATTCTCGGTATGTAAGTGACAGACGGGTTTAATAATTATGTTTTAACTGGCAATTGGGTCGAATAGCTGCATTTTTATTAAATATTTTGTTATCAGTTATGAGTTTAATTCTATTTTAATTATAAGATTTATTTTGACAATAGGTGGATCCCTATTCCATGGTGGAACGTATAACACAATCCGTTATATTAGAAGTGTACTACACTCCTCTGCCTACCCCTTCAGGGAAATAGTCATGCTACTATTAAGTCATGTTAATTATATGTAGTTGCCGGAATGAATTAAACGATTTGTTCAAAATCTGGTTTTCTTGCAATTTATTCTTTATTTGTGACAAAATTGTAAAAATAAAAATTGTGTAAAATTTACACTATTTAGAAATAATGTATTAAGTGTAACATATAGACAGTGTAACAGTTATCAATACGTAGTGCAATTAAAATAAGATACTCCATGTTCGTTGTTTATAAATGTACTTTGACAAACTAATAGACAAACAGACAGAAATATCGTAAATGCTTTAAATGGTCTTTTATATACGAAGTAAACAAATTGAACGATATAATGTTTCCCGCTTTAACGGCAAAAGTAAACCTTACTAGTAAACCTGCACATCTCTAAGATTATTAAAAACTCTGAAGCCCTGCCATGCTTAGGGCTTATACAGTCTGCCAACCCATATTTGGCTAGCACGGTAGGCTACTTCTACGATTGGACCCATGTCTAATCGAAGAATAATAACAGAGAGCATGACGGTAAGGAGGATGAGGCTCGCGAACAACAGAAACGTTACCAGGAAATATTTTTAAATTGAATCACAACGGAATTAAAATGTAAGGTTTCCGAAATGAAGAAAAGTGTTAGTTTGTGTAACTTTGGTATCAATAATAACTTATTCAATTTTCACAGTCCGAAGTGAATTCGAAGTTTCGAACTTACAATAAACACTCTGCGACTGGCGAAAATTCTTTTAAACCTGTTAAACTTGGAAATCTAAATTACCAAGTGAAATTGTTTGAGAAACCTCCTTAAACTACTTTAGAGAGTACATTACGCTTCAATTTCAACGTGAGGCGAAAAAAGGGAAAAAACAAAAAATCAATAGTAAATAAAGTCTTGGAAAGCATTTAACTCCTTTGATTTTCAAATCTCTTAAGGCCGCTCGAAGTCGAGACAGTTATAAAAATGTTGAAAAACCGACCAAGCCAAATTGGACTTTTTCTGTCCCTCAATAAAGTTTAAACTTTGTTGCGACCGGTGCCACTAGAACTTACGAACTTATCCGTTCTACCCTCGTGTTATGAATTATTCAGGTAGCATTTAATGACTAGCTGTGTAGTTTGCGGATGCCCGCCAGCTGGATCGATTGTCTCTCTCGTGTTGCTTGGATTAGATAGAGACGAACCAGTACCTTGATGAGGCGGTCAGTGCAAAGTTGACACTTCATGTTATGCATTTGGATAACTCGATAGGAAACTTTTTATTAGATTGTTAAGTTCAATACAATTTCATTCTTTAACTATTTAAGTTGTTACATTAAAACTTTACTTGTTATACCGAAATGAAAACTAGAGATAATATATTTGGTTTTTACACGTACTCCTGCAATGTAATTCTTATATATATAATTATATACATACATATTATATGTTCGTGACATGAATATTCGTTCTTCTTTTTGAATGTCTTTACAGTACCTACAATTTTATATGTACATAAATATAAAACATTACAATATAACAACTCAGCTTCATTTTTAAAACACTGCATGAACCTTGTACTTTGTAAGTCTGTCGTCACTGCAGTGTGTAACTATAAAATTTGTTATAGAAATACTTTTGTTAAAAACTAAAATGCAACATTGTTAGTAAAACCAACGTAACCGTCGAATAAATAATGTAACAACTTTAAATTTCCTGTTATAAAACTGCGCATCTAGCATAGCATTGTCTTTTTCAGGTACTGTCGAAATTCTGACTTCGCTGAAACAGGGTAATCAACACGTAGGAGCTAGTTCACGAGACGACAAGGAAGTAAATTTTACAATTGCTACAAAGAAAAGTTCACAGCACCGCGCCATCTCGCGAAGAATCTCGAAAGTTTCGAGTTGGTCCTTTGAGCCGGATAAATTCTAGACATATTTCTCTGAGGTTCTGTCTAAGACAACTTGACGCTAGTTTTTGCGATGCAATCCGTCTTTTAAAGTACAGGGTTTAATAGTAATTACGAGAGAGAAACGCGACAGTTTAATTGAGGCTGGAAATAGAACTGCTTATTTCGGATTATTTTCTGGCGAACAGAAGATAAGTAATTCAGATTGTAATCAGACGTTAAGATGACATTGTAGGTGACATGAAACCCGAAATAATAAATACTATATTTCAAAAAACATTCATAAACCAATGTAGAACTCGTTCATTCTTAAGGACCAGAGGGCATGCCTGACATGGTTGGAATTGTCTTGTATGAATTTTTTTATGCATGCTGAACTTGAAAATCCTTGAAATAATTACTTTATGAAACATAAAACGACTTCATTGCTTGCGTGAACATTATGAAAAAATCTCCAGAATTCCACAATTGATTTTCACTTCATATTTATGACCTTAAAGTATACAGATCAAAAATCGAGCTTCTCAATTTATAGACGCCATTTGCTTCACCTGCAACGTCCTCTGGATAAACTTTACAAACTTCTAATGTGTTTTCCTTGGACTCTGTCAACTTGATTAATAGCTCCGCTAGTATTTTATCGGTGAACTAAGAGCGCTTGTGCAAAATAAAAGTTTCTTATAATGAGCGGAGATCTATACCTGAAGTTTTATGTTTTCTTACTTTATACTATCTTGTGTGTAAACGTAACATCATGCCTGTAATCCCCGAAGAGGTAGGCAGAGGAGTGTAGTACATTCCCACATTTCACCAGTTACGTTTACATCCTACTATGGATTAGGGGGTAAGCCTATTGCCAAACACCGGACACAACTCCAGACTACGAGACATCACTACAAAATCTAAATTAGAAAAATCGAATAGTACCCGACTCGAGATTTGAACCTAGGATCTCTCGATCGGCAGTCAATTGATCAATGAATATTAAAGGAATTACCCTTATATAACTTGTCACAATAAAACAGGATATCGATTTCCATAGGAACACTCGATTCGCACAATATGAAACTATTGAAAACGAGATTGAATAGGCACTTACTAGGTCAGCGTGGTACATCTTACGCTTCGAATTCCATCATGTAAGACTGCAGTGAAACACAAGCGTATAGCTATTTTAAAATGACAGCAAATTTTGACTTCAGTTTCAATCCGTCGTATGTATAATAGGAATACATGGAATGGAAACAATTTAAATACAATCACTCAGCAATTTCTCAATAAATCAACTACTGTTTAAATATGAAGCCAAACGTCGACGTTATCAAATCGCAAACAATAATACGAACATTGTTTTATAAACATAAGTTCCGGAGTTGTATCGTAGTGAACATCTGTTACGTGACCAATGCGTTAGTTCAGCTCTGTGTTGTAATTACTGCCAACTGCAGACTAAATATGGGATAACCTTACAAAGGCGTTAATAAACATCTCTTAATGCAGTATTGGAAACGTACTGCCTCTTTTGTCGAGTGGTTGCACGCGCCACTGCTGGTCCTTGGTTTGACCCGCGGGTCGGACAAAGTATAATAGGGTTTTCTAACTTTAAGTTCCTAGAAGGAGCATTGATTGATCATGGATGATGGATGGATCAGGATCTAGATTTATGCTCGGTCTTTGGAAATAGGGTCACCCCTATTCCATGTTGGAACGTACAACATAACTGGTGAAACTTGGAAATTTACTACACCCTAGGAAAAACAGGCGTGATGTTATGATAAGTACAAATGTTACATAGAAACGAAATAATAAGAAATAATATTTCTCTCAGACTGTTTTCTCGGTAATAAATAACACATAACAATGTTATGTGTTGTCCGTAAATTAAAAGGTTTCTGGTAACAAACGAGCTGTGTGGTATTATTATTCATTAACTGTTCATTGTAGCATTGATGTATTTTATTATTTATATACATTTACCGCCTCGTTGTGCGAGTTGCAAGCGCGACTGCCGATCGAGAGGTCCTGGGTTCAAATCTCGGGTCGGGTACTATTAGATTTTTCTAAAATTAGAATTTCTAGTAATGGCTAGGAGTCGAGATTTGTGACCGATGTATGTCAATAGGCTCACCCCTTATTCCATGGTGGGACGTAAACGTAACTGTTGAAATGTGGGAGCGTACTACACTCCTCTGCCTACCTTTTCGGGGATTACAGGCGTGAACTTACGTTTCTGTTTCATATATGTATATATATCATTTATAAGTACAGCTTAGCTATAACCCAAAAACTTATATTTTCATATAAAACAAGCTTTGATAGTTAATTGTATATTCGTTGAATATTCAAATATATTCACAGCCTTTAAATTTATAAAACCGTGTTATTAAGAGCTCTTATAATAATTGCGAACTAAAATAGTTGAGTATCCTTCGTAAGTTCTATTCCTATAGTCTTATCAGATATCGGTTGCGGATGCTTATTGCCGGAAGCGGACTGCTGCCTGATTGTTTGTAACTAACTTCACCTAAAATACGTATTAACGAACACCACGCCTGTGCACTCCAAAGGCATAGGGCAGAGGAGTGTAGTACACTTCCACGATACACCAGTTAGACAATGCATTAAATCCGTAATATTGGGTTTATTTGCCCAACAGATAAACGTTGAATTAAAGGGCTGTGTTGTGAGTCTCACAAGTGATTCAGCGCAGGTAGCCAATGTTCGGTACGGAATCGATCGTGCAAATTGACTTATCACGTATTGTTCCACAAATTGTGTTACTGGCAGCCCGATGAAACTACTCGTATATAATCCATATGTATGACCATATACAGGATTTTTTGTACTGTTTTGATTGTGCAATGAAAAACTAAAAACAGATTGAGGTGTGCCACGTTTTCATAGTAAAAAAATATTAGTATCCACCAGCTTTATATTGTATGCAGCTTACACGTGAACTCGAACAGTTGGTTTAAACAATTCTTATTAAAGTAATTTAAAAAATGAAACAAAATTTTCGTAATTTAATCGGGTCGTAGCCGCGTCCTATTAATAGAAGTCCTATATTACACCGCTCGTATTTCCAACTATTTAAATAAGCTGCTTAGTTTCATATTATCTTTATCGTATACTAATTTCGAGCCATTTTGCACCGTGCGAGAGAGAACCAAACAATACTGTGGCCGTTAGACACGATTTCACTATTGTCACTGGCTGGGTCTATAGCGAATTTAGGCGCATTGTAAACGCATGGCCGTATTTTGACTGGAAATGATATTATTGTTTTAAGACAAGCTTACCAGTACCAATTTACATCGTCGTGAACGTTCTAGAAAAAAAATTTGGTCATGAATCTATCTTAAAACTGTTACGTGATTACTACCGCTTAACATCTATGATACCCGTGTTAAGGTATCCCCTGATAGGAAATACTTAAAACATAGACAAATAAATTTATAGCTCATAACATTTCATATCAGGCAATACTGTTATTTATGAAATTTCGACGTCAGAAACATTCAACACAAATATTCAGCAAAAATATTGATAAAGTTCTAATGTTTTTAATATTGTGAGTTTTTTACAATTTTGGTCATTCGCATTTATGTCGCAGTACAGCAAAAGTATAAGAAAGTGTACTATATTCGAACATTTTAATTCTTAGCCTAATTACTAGTGAAGGAACCCTCGAAAGAGAATAGATACAAATGGATGGAACGCTGGTGAAACTTCCTGACACACTTAAATTGTAGCGGCGGACTCGCATTCTAGCGTCAATGCTCTGAGGCGTTCTGGTTACAAGAATTTCATTAAAAAGTCTGGTAAAGTAAGATGTTTCAGAGCAACATCTTAATACTAATAGAGACAGTTTTATGAAGAGAGAAGATTTGATATAAGATAGCTTGATTAGATTATATTGTTTAATGAACTGTGCCGATTGTGTTATCAGTGGTAGCTATCATTTCGTATGATATTTAGTAACGTAACATCATGCCTGTCATCACCGAAGAGGTAGGCAGATGAGTGTAGTACACTCCCATGTTTCGCTAGTTCCGTTTACATCCCATTACGGAATAGGAAGGAAGCCTATTGAATGATGTTTAGATCTTTTTATATTGTCTTTTCAACAGCAGTTCAAGACCCATTTGCTCTGATGGTAAACTTGCTGTTCTGCCGTGTGTTTCCTACATTTTGTACATTTCCATTTTGTTGCTGTATTTGTCTTATATGTATGTCTATGACTCTCAACAATACAGACTATTCACAATTCATATTGGCCTTAAGAACGGAATGTTATTCAATGTAAATTACAAATTCTGTTGTCATTGTCCAAAAATATATTCTGAACATGACAACCATTGGTGAACTTTACGAATGAAGAACATTTTAAACGCAGTATTAACCACAACAAATATGAATATTGTATATTCAAGTGACTTAATTCTTTTTCCCTATTTCATTATCTGTACCGTAATTACCAAATAGACGTAACATACCCCTGTTAATCACATCACCCCTGTAATCACCGAAAAGCTATGCACAGGAGTGTAGTAAACTCCTACGTTTCACCAGTTACGTTTACGTCCCAATATGGAATAGATGGTGAGTCTATTGCCATACACCGGGCACAA
>DVPD01000190.1:0-13278 GCA_018237605.1 Apyrrothrix (Melanopyge) sp. n. Burns01
TGTACACTCGCATATTATATACTTACCTGATGAATGTTTGCGTCGATAACGCAAAATGCTAAAACGTGTTGATTAATTAATTAACATATTATGATATTGCGGAAGTGGGGGAGGGGAGGGGTGTTCCCGAGGTTTTTTGTCTGTTCGTCGTTTGAAAGTTTGTCTTGTATTATTCTATTCGATTCTCTTCTCTACTTTTCTATTCTATTATATTGGCTTCGCGCTGTGCTCACGTACAGAGCTATCGTGGCTGAAGTATTATTAATGGCGGTTGTTCTGGATTGTTCTACGCTGTACTGGGTTTGCACTCGCCATGTTAGTTTTGATTCTAACGCCCGATGCTAACGATTCTATATAAATTTATCACGGAGAATGATGGCGTCTTGATTGTCTCTGAATACCCACGATTTTGTTAATATTATTTGCGCCATAGTTGGTCCCGTTTGGTAATTTTAATGACATGTTCCATCGCTTTTTCAAGATGATTAAGTTGAATGTTCTATCCGTGCGTTAGAACGCCATCGTTCTCCATAGTGTGTGGTCTCCGTCTAAAACTTTATTGTACTGTACTGATATTTAATTAGGACATTTAAAAGCACACGTTTGAAAATAATTCCTCTACAAGTCGTTAATAGCTTTTTATATTCAGCTATCCAGTAGCTTAGTACGTATTGATACATTTTTTAAATAATTAATCAAATGAAAATTGTTATATATATGTATGAGATTGTAATTTAAAAAAAAATTTTTCGTAAAATATTATTACATTTAATAAAATTGGCTAAATACGAATGTTAAATCACAATTATTAAGTACGTTGTAAAACTTCGATTACGGCTGTTCTAATATTAGTAATAATGATGAGAAAAATAATAATTAATAATAATAAGTGTAATCTATTTAAATGTATTCGCTAAAGTTTATACTTTGGTTAAAAGTTGCGAATTATCTGCTGAGGGAGATGTTATTGTGTAACGATAGCTTCGGAGCTTCTCATTACTGTATGGGACAATTATTCTTGTCAATTTTCTATATTATTTCTTATGGTGTTCAAGGGAAATATTTCAATTGTTATGAAAGCGATTCTATTGTTTTTTCCAGTTTCTCGTGTACACAAAAACGATAAAAAAAACCTACACTGGATTGACAATTATTGTACAACTGTCTGTCGATACTGTCTTTAACTATCTACCGACCCATTCTGGCTTGAATTGTGTTTAAAATATATTATATTAAGTTTTTTTTTCTATTTATTACTCTATACTGTACCGAATTTGAAGAGTTGCGATCTTTGTGATAAGAACGCGCGTGAAAAAATGCGCGGCGTGAAGCGGGTTCCAATATGTTGGACGCTTTGGTGAATACTTATATGTTATAATTTTTAATGTTTTTAAAGCGATACAGTCCTGAAAGTGTATGTTTTGTGATTCTACGACTGGAACTGTAATGTTCTGTTCTGTGTAATGATTGTAGCTTTTTCGTTGTGAATTATTTTTGTTGAAATAAAATTTTTCGAACTATCCCAAATGTTGGATATATGAAATGTTTTACTGTTTGGTACCATTGTCACATTTATCAATGCTGCAATGCAGCGCTGGCTGGCTTTGTTTTATGTTAATAAGTGTGGCAAAGTTGGTGGTATTAAGATTTTTTTTTTCATTTTAGTTTTTTGTCGCTGCACTTTAACACTGGCCACTAAACATTGAAATACCAGGAATCCATACTCGGACATGTAATAAACTTGTTCAAATGTTTGTTATTCGGACATGTTTATTAACAACAATAAATATATAATATATTTTTCATAACCAATGGTGTGAAAATACCATTTGAGTGTTTGTTCCTGTTTAGTTTCCGAACTTGAAATGAACTGTCAACGTATCAATCAGTATTCCGATAACACTTCCTTATTTTTTTATAAATCCAATATTGTACCTAGCGACCGTTTCGAGGAATAGCTTTTGTGATAGTTATCATTTACTATAGTGTATAGCTTATGTTAGTTTAATCACTTCGAGTATAGTATTTTAATGGAGTGTCGTAAATTACAAGAAATTTCCTTCCTAATCTTATTACATATATATAAAACGAACAATTAAAATATTGACATGTGTATAAATTTGATTTATTATTATTTGTCTGATATATAATGATTATGTTAATAAAGGCAACATGAATTCTCGTCTCCTGAATGCGTCAGTTTTAAGACGACTTCAAATATGTCATATGTGTTGCCATTGTGGAGGTCGGTAATTGTAATATTTAGTTACTTTTTAAATAAATAATAGTTTTTTTTCTCCGCGACGCCGTCGGCGGCGGCGCGCGAGTTACAGGTTAAATACTTTATTTTCTCTAGTCTCCTACTCTTGTAAAGGCAAAATTGTGTATGAAGAATTATTAAAACATTCATTTTTTTTATTCGGTTTATAAAGTATCTGCAATTGTGTGTTTTATTTTTTTTTACCCTGAATTTTATCCGGTTATTGAACATATTTGAGAAATTGTGCTGGAACTCGAAAGTGTGTTGCGGGGCGCTGGATGTATGTATGTTTCACTTAATGTCAGAATTAACTTAGATTTCTTGACATAATTTATTGAGGAGCATCACATTATTGAAATAATTGATTTCTTAACTGGTATAGGCTTGATGATATCGATTTTTTTTCTACAATATTTTATACTATATCTTTTCGTCTCGCTAGAATACAATCTATACTCGACAGACGTTTTTGTGCTAAAATCAAAATTGATATCTTGCAAGTAAGGCAGGCTACAGTAATGGTATCTCCTCTGGAAGGATGGATTTCAAGGAACAAGCGATTTTAAGGCCCGCTCCCACACCAACCTTTAACCAATTGATGAATGTAAAAACGTAAAATTTTGCCTCATTTTTCTTTTCAATTTGGTCACGTGATTTTTAACGGTTCTCACTTTATTTCGATTATTGGGTGTAGCCAGTTGTACTTTAAGCTATGATAATGCCAGTATGATAACGCATGTAATTATTCACGTCACGTTAGTCCTGTTTAACTGACATAATAAAAAACAAAATGAAAATTTCAATATAATTTTATTAAATGAATATAGTACCACACAGCTTATAAACTAGTCCATCCTCGTCTTGACGTGTTTTTCCGTGATCTTATCCTTCTCCACAATGTATACGACGGCGCCCCAGCCCGACAGCGCGTCGCGGTCCACCGCGTTCACCAGCGCCTGCGCACCACAGTGGAGTTTAAATTTGTATTTAAAAAAAAACGTAAAATCACGCCTGTAATCTCCGAAGAGATAGGCAGAGGAGTGCAGTACATTCCCACGTTCCACCAGTTACGTTTACGTCCCAATATGGAATAGGTGGCGAGTCTATTGCCATACACCGGGCACAAATTCAGACTCCGATAGAAATTCTAATTTTAGTAAAATTCAATAGTACTCGACCCGGGATTGGAACACAACCTCTCGAAGTCGCGCTTGCAAGCAATTCTCATGGCCTCCAGAAAAATTAGGTCCATATTTAGTCACAGACTTTTGCAACAAATGGGGTAATTGGTGTTTAATATGAGATATACATAGAACCAAGTATGTAGTAAGTATACAGTATGCCAAATAATAGGTAATTTAGAATAAAATAAAGATATAAAACATAAAAAAGAATCTTTTCCATGAATTAACTGAATTAAGAATAAGCACACAAGTATGTAAGTGACATGAGTTTGCGAGAGAGAGATAGAGAATACAATAAACAGAATGAGAAAAAATATTAATAAGCAGTCGTTTTAAAATTGTATTTATATTGTAACAAAATACCTGAGAAATGGTTTCGAAAAGCTCTTCTGGCTTAAGGTTAGGCTCCCAAAGTGCTTCACACATACCATACAGCTGTTCAGAGCATGTTCCGGAAACCACAAAATCTTCTGGTTCATTCGGACAACCAATCTGAAAGGAAACATCATATTAATTGAAAATTTATGCCATATATTTAAATGTCTCAGAGCCTCAAGAATTAAATGTATGTTTCAAATCTGACAAATCACAGGTAAATCTTCATAGATAGCAGATATTTCAAAGATAAGTCATTGTATGAGCTTCAGAGGGCAAGTAGAACTTATGTCCAAATTAATAACAACGTAAAATGTAACATCACACTTGTAATCCCTGAAGAGGTAGGCAGAAGAGTGAGGAACACTCCCAAGTTTCACCAGTTACATTTATGTCCCAATATGGAATAGGTAATGAGGTTATTGCCATACACAGGGCAAAAAACGAGACTCAGAGCCACTACTAGAAAATGTATGTTTGAAAAATCTAATAACACCAGACTTGATATTTGAACCTAGGACCTCTAGCATAAGATTAGCAGTCATGCTTGCAACCAACATGACCAATAAGGCCAGTATTACTAACATGATGCAAGAAATTATAAATAAAAGAAAACCACTTTGGCTATGAATGTAGGTCCTTTTTCATATTGACCTTCTATCAATATTATGATTAATAAATTATGCAATGTCATAAAGTACAGGTTAAAGTGTTACTATTAGTCACTCATTCACTGGAGTATTTCTGAACCTCAAAGAATACTGAATATTGTGCCTAGTAAAGCTGAATAAAATAAAAATACTTACCAGATCCATATTGCACACATAAGGTTTGTTATCAATTGGGTCCAGCCCCGCAATCACTGGCTCAATGAAGTAGGGGCCAAAGCGCTTCTCATACAGCAAATTGGACAGCATGGAGGAAAATGTCTTCGGCCTCATTACTCTACCTTCTTTCAGCTCATAAAGGTTCATTCTGGAAATGTGAATATATATATTATATGCTTTTATATTCCCATTTTCGTCAAAAAACATAATAAGGTTGACATCAGAGATTTATTGCTAACAATATATTAAGATACAGCGAGTTATTGCTAAAAATATATTAAAATACAGCTTGTGGGCAGCCTTGATGTTAAAAATTATGGAACTATGCCAATGTGGTGCAAGCTTGGTTCAATAAATGTCTATCAGAAGTCTGTCAACATACACTTGGCCAGCATGCAGGACCCTTCTCATCGTGAGAGGAGATCCAAGTCCAAAAGTGGAAAGATAAAAGAATTGCTGCTACTACAGTATGTGGTTTAAGACATGAATGTGACAGTGTAGGACAAGAAGAAAGAAGGGCAGATGGAAGAATGACAAAACAGATAAACAATGTTAACATTGATGGATGCAGGTGTTGGAGACCACGAGTCACTTATCTTGACCACATAGGGCAGATACTAAAATATTGGGAACTAGGAAATCCCCAAAATAGATGGGTGTACAACTCTTTAAATCACCCTCAGTGATGAAGGTTGTAGCATTTCAGGTCTGTAAGGATAGAGATGCTGAGAATGTCTTACCTGAATTTGAGCCTCTGGTATACTGTCTGTGTATCGGTGGCCAGGCCCGGCAGGCCCACGAAGAGTGTAGGACCCATTTGATACACTTTTGGGAAGTTTGTGGACACCGTCTGTGCCTGGATACCGTACCGCTTGTCTGTGGCGATCGCCACGCAGTCTTGGCCCTTCATCGCCACCACAGCGCTTCCGTTATACGATAAAATCGACTGTAAACAAATAAGTTCCCAAATGGAATAATGAGCTTCATAATACAGTATAATAACTACTACAATACATTTTAAGGCTACAAACCTATTTCAGGGATTATATTGCTACAATTAACATGTGAATTTACCGAGAAATTTTACCAGAATCATACGACGCTACCATAACCGTAGCCGGGTTTACTTTGTGAAAAACAATAAAGCATTTGAAGAATTTAAGTAGAATGTAACTACCAGACGTTACTTACCATAATTGCTTTTAATATTTGATATACTTTTGTTACTTTTACCACGCTTCTATATAATTTGTTTTAGTTTTTACCGTATCTGTTCTGTATTCTCTAAATGACTTGTAAAACGAAAACTGACATATCATCGACGAATACACAGATAGCAAATAGTTAATGCAATGCCTATTTGTGATCTGTGTTTTCATTTTACTTCGTACATTATGTAGTCTGTGAGAACATGTAATTTATTTAGCAAAAAATAATCACATTAATAGTAGGTTATTGTTATTTACCCATTTTATTATTATTGAATTCATAATAATGATTCATTGTCAAAGTCATGATTTAGCACTACTCCGCCCTCTGTAGGAGCGTCGAAAACATTAGTAATATTTGTAAACGTAACATCACGCCTGTAATGGTCGAAGAGGTAGACAGAGGAGTGTAGTACACTCGCACATTTCACCAATTACGTTTACGTTCCATTATGAAATAGATGGTGAGTCTATTGTCATACACCGGGCACAAACCCAGACTCCGAGCCAATACTAGAAAATCAAAATGAGAAATGTAAAAGTACCCGACACGACATTTGAACCCGGGACCTCACGATCGACAGTCGCGCTTGCAACCAACACGACCAACGAAGCAGTCATATTTATATGCTTTTAATTATTTCTAGACCAAGTTTAAGCTAATTTTATTTTAATGAAATTCTCATTAATTCTTCTCATTATTAATCCTGTCGTGTACAATTGCATTGAATCGATGGTCTTATTTAAATTTATAATTTATGTGTTAGTTAGATATGTCTAGGACAAGTGGACGAGAGAGGCATAATAAATAGTAGAAGGTACCAAATTTTAAATAAGAATAAAAAGTTTTATAGATCCTTACAGTCACAAGTCCAAAATATGAGGGATCTGGCGTAAAGATATCAGTGAAAATAAGAATCACGCGTGATACAATTGTTTATTAAGATAACGATTCAACAAAAATAATAGTAATAACGCACAGGGGTCAACAACAAATTAAGTAGCTTTAAATACATCTTTATAATTGTTTATTTATTCAAATTAAAAAAAAACACTCAGAATAATACGTTATCTGAGAAAACATGACATGCCGATAACCCTGTGATAAACAAACATGTAAACAATTTTAAGTATACTTTTGTATGTTACCAAGTAACTCTTTATTACTTAAATTCTTGGCGTACATATCTAAGCGAGCCGTCATGTTAAATTGCCATTGATCGCGTACTTGTCTACATAAATTCAGATCTACTTCTGCGATCAGCAATCCATCGCAGTCAGTCGACAGCCCCGGAGTTCTGCATCCATTGGGAGCAGTTACATAACTTGATCCATAATAATTTCTCGTAACCTTACGTCTTTCATCATCAACAGAGAATTTCTCAGTGCCAACCCTGTTGATGCTGCATGTGAAGTAACTATTAGCAACGGCCGCTGCCCGAGCTTCTATACCCCAAAACGATTCACCGAATTCCGAAACGGTGGCTGCAGGGTTAAATACTACTTCTGCGCCGTTCAGAGCGAACATCAACCAGTTGAGCGCCTGATGACGACCATAACAAATATTCACGGCTATTTTCGCGTATTTCGTCTCGAAAACTGCATGGCCCATGTTGCCAGGCGCATAATAAGATGTTTCATTATAGCTGCCAACACTGGGCAAATGGTTTTTACGATGTTTTCCCATATAATTGCCGTTTTCGTCAATCACTACTGCCGTGTTCCACCAAACACCATCATCGTCTCTTTCAAGTATTGGAGATATTATAACCATTTCCCATTTCTTGGCTAAATGGCTCAAGAACTTCGTACTAGGACCGTGTTGAGGTGATTCCGCAAAGTTTGCCCATTTTTCTTTCTCTTTCGTGCACAGAAAAAAAGGCATCGACCATGTTTCTTGCAAACAGAGTATTTTGACTCCTTCTATAGCCGCAACTTCTATTATCTTCTCAATTTTATCGAATATCGCTTCTCTTTGTTCATCAACTGGCTTATCGGTTGGCAAAACAATTGAATGTTGAATTATTCCTAACCTCAAATTCCTCGGAGGTCGCGTGCGCTCTGTCGCAGCCGGAAACGAAAAAGCAGATATTTGAAAGTTGCTCTTCTCACTTGCGATCAAAGATGGCGTTTTTATTTCAAGTGCACAATGATCTTCCCTGCCGTAATATATTCTGTTAAACTCCCTCAATTGTTCTGATGTTAAGTTATTTTTGATTATACTATCGAAGCTGGATCGTGGCTTCATATTGATTGGACGAGCGGATTGGTCAATGCTATTTGGATAAGTGAGACAAAGTTATCGCGTTACATAATAATATGTGAGAAGTAAATATCTGTGCGACCGTGGTTTCATCGCGATGTGTGCCAACCGCATTGGTTTTAGAAACTCAGTCTCAATATATCACTATCAGAATTCGATGTATTCATAATAATAGTTAAGTATTTGAAATAAAATGCCCTGATAAAAATACTTAATTTACTGAATCGATTTTATTGAGTTTTATTTTATATTTACTGACAGAAACTACGCGTGAATTTGGAATGATATCTAAGTCTGTCTTGATTTAATAAAAAGGTTGCACTTTTTGATACATTATATTGCAAAATCATCTACGTATCTATGTACCTAAATGCAATGTACAATAAATAAACTAAAAGTACGAATGTATTGATTCACAATGAAAAATTACAGAATGTATGAATGAATGATAGGAAAAAAATATGATGAATTAGTACGCCAGTGATCCTCGAAGAGGTAGGCAGAGGGGGGTAGTACACTTCTACATTTCATCAGTTACGTTTACGTCCCATTATGGAATAGAATAGGGGATAAGTAAATTAGTCATTACTAGAAATTTTAACTAGATGTTTTAAGTCAGAAAAATCCAATAGTACTTTTTTCAGGTGGCCTTCAAATTGTAATTTGGACTAATTTTTTATTAATAATGTAGTAAGTTGTTAGAGCTGCAAGGGTAGTGAATGAGATTGTATATCTTGGAAGTGTTTTTAACAGGGGTATAGAACATAAAACCATTATAAGGAACACAGGACACATTCCTGTGTTCGTGGAGAATGGAACCCACATTGACTCAGCTGTTAGGTTCAGTATTCATTAGGCCAACGGGCCAATCAAGATGCAATGTCTTCATATAGTTCCCTGAAATTTTGTCCTATCAGCACCAACCCTTGCACCGTTCCATTAAGGACAAGGTTTCCTGATTAAAAGAATAATAAAATACTCTTGACCGTTTCTAGTCTATGGCCACATTTCACAGTCAGCGTAGCCTGCTTATTTGAAAGAAAAATGAAATTAGCCTCGACCGTTTCTAGTCTATGGCCATATTTAACAGTCAACGCACTGTGGCCAATGTTTATTAAAATACCGGTTTAAAGCTGTCGATCTGTCGCCACATTAGCGGACTAGCTCGCTAGATTACTAAGTCCTGTCTATATTTATAAGTTCGGAATGCAGACTGCGATGCAGGCCTGCCCACTGGCTTGCATATTGATGCAATATTTGTATTCATTCATTAATTCGTGTTTGAATAAACACTTAGGTACATAGTAGGATTAGAGATATTTAGCGCTCGGTGCTCCCTGCCTACTCCACGAAGTACTTGTCGCGAAGACAATTTAATAATGATGCTAAATCATATAACGAGTACCAATGTTGAAGGATGTAAGTGCTGAGGTAGACCAAAAGTCACCAATTTTGTTCCAATAAGTCAGATATTGGCTGACGGAGCAGGCACAAATTTTCGAAAAATACGCGCGTGTTAAGAGGCTGAAGAGTACAGATGAATGTAGAACAAACAGGCCTGTAAGGATAGAGATATTAATTACTTAGTGCTCTCTGCCTTCCCCGTAAGAGGTCTGGCGTAACGATATACAATATCGTTACATATGCATGTTTATAGTACCACTTTTACTCATATGCAATTCTAAATCATGTTTCATCTGACATTCACCAAAGTCTTTATGACACAAGACACAGGTATATATAATTAGACTCAAAATGGAAATATTTTGTGTCAGTGTCCGGCAATCGTACATACTTATTAAATAATGACGACGAGGAAAATATACATCTGCTTGGTCATAAGTTGCTTCAAAGGCTAACCTTAAACTTAATTTTTTTTTAACCTTTCAAAAAAATTAAAGTAGTCTAATTTGTATTAGAAATGGCCTAAAATATTAGAATGGAATAACTACCGGGAATGATGTCGTTTTATGTAATAAAATAGAAATTATAAATTAAAAAAATATATCGATAGTTTGATCTATTGTTATTAAACGACCTCGTTGGTCGTGTTGGTTGTAAGCGCGACTGCCGATTGAGAGGTCCTGGCTTCAAATCCCGGGTCGAGTACTATTGGGTTTTTCTAAAATTAGAGTTTCTAGTGGCTCGGGGTCTGGACTCGTGCCCGGTGTATGGCAATAGACTCACCACCTATTCAATATTGGGACGTAAACGTAACTGGTGAAACGTGGGAGTGTACTACACTCCTCTGCCTACCCCTTCGACGATTACAGGCGAGATGTTACGTTTTATGATGTTACGTTTCCCACGTACTCTGTGTTGTGCCTCACAAAATATTTGTGTTCGACGACACGGTCATTAGTTGATAAGGTAAATATTTTTCCTACGATATTGTCTCGCACTTATCGCGCAGGGTCTAAGGCCAACGGATACCGATAGGACCACACAAGAAAAATAGCGGTTGCTTCTATGCACTCGCACTACGAGTCTACGCGCGAGGTACTTGCGTGTCCAAATAAAAGCGCGAACGATCTGGAAGGACCAGTCAGTGGCAGCTTCTGTTTCGTACAAGACACACGCATCCACGCAACGCGAAATGGAAAACGAAACTCACAGTCTTGAAGCTATCATCGACAACAATCTCAGTGGCCGGGATTTGGATGAGTTCAGACGGATTTACTATGGAAGAAAGGATCACCATGAAGTACAACTTAAGGCGACGTCTGTAGAAGCTGCCAAGGACGCCAATTTTGAAATCGCCGCATACGCGTTCCCGGCCAAGAAGGAGCACACCAGACCACCGAGGATCGTGAAAGTCGGCGTCATCCAGCATTCCATCGCCGTTCCCACCGACAGGCCAATTAACGAACAGAAGAATGCCATTTTCGCGAAAGTCAAGAAAATAATCGACGTCGCTGGCGATGAAGGGGTTAATATTCTCTGCTTCCAAGAATTATGGAACATGCCGTTCGCGTTCTGTACTCGCGAGAAGCAGCCCTGGTGCGAGTTCGCTGAATCCGCTGAAGAAGGTCCCACCACACGGTTCCTTCGCGAGCTGGCCGTGAAGTACGCTATGGTTATTATCTCCTCCATTCTCGAGAGAGACGAGAATCATTCCGACATCCTGTGGAACACGACTGTCGTCATCAGCGACACTGGCAACGTTATCGGCAAGCACCGCAAGAACCACATTCCGAGAGTTGGCGATTTCAACGAATCCAACTATTACATGGAGGGCAACACTGGCCATCCGGTGTTCGCCACTCGCTATGGGAAGATCGCCGTCAACATCTGCTTCGGCCGTCACCACGTGCTGAACTGGATGATGTACGGGCTGAACGGTGCCGAAATCGTCTTCAACCCGTCGGCGACCATCGCGGCCGAAGCTGGCAGCGAGTACATGTGGAACATCGAGGCGAGGAACGCCGCGATCACCAACTGTTATTTCACGGCCGCCATCAACCGTGTCGGTTTTGAGGAGTTCCCAAATGAGTTCACTTCAGCTGACGGGAGACCGGCCCATAAAGATCTTGGCTTGTTCTACGGATCGAGCTACTTCTCGGGACCTGACGGCGTGCGGTGCCCAGGTCTTTCTCGCACCAGCGACGGCTTGCTGATCGCCGTGATGGATCTGAATATGAACAGGCAGATGAAAGATCGTCGCTGCTACTACATGACCCAGCGTCTGGATATGTACGTGAACAGCTTGAGTAAGGTCCTGGACCTCGAGTACAAGCCTCAAGTCCTGCACGAAAACGATAAGTAAGCCGTATCAAAGCAATAAACTTACGCCCTTAAATGATTCTGAAATCTTCGCAATGTAATCGCCATTAAATGACGCTATTTCATCTGTATGTTTTAAATAAAAGCACATCGAAGTGATAAATATAATTATGATACTAAACGATTAATGTTTGTTTTATTATTAATCAAACCCAATTACGATAATGCAACCAAGTATGGGGATTTGAATTTATTCAGTGACGTTTAATTGCACACTTACATTTGATAAAATAGATAGTTAATTAGGACTCATAAAATAGATATCATTAGCTGTTAACTGATCGCATTGATGTTTTTTAGATGAATTAAATTTTGTAAGAATTAAATGTCAAAATTCGAATTTCGAATAAAGTGGTCACATGTCAGGCAAAAAAATCTTTGCTTATGTTTACATACATACACATTTAGCCTTATATGTTATCAGTCATAAAATTATAATCATCTTACCACACTTAAAGTACCTACCTGATAAGGGAATTATTGGCTACAAACATTAATATCTTCGTTAATAGATTGGCATTATAATTAATTACGTCCATTAAATAACTTTAAGATGGAATATAAATTTTGAAAATGTAATCAAGACACCAGCTAAAGAGTAGATAGTTAAAATTATTCTTATTATTATTATTAATAGTATATACCATCAAGCCAGGTCCTTACAGGATAGGGATAGAGCACCGAGTGTTAAAATGTAGTGGTAAAAAACAATCGGGCAGTTAAAATGTTATTACTAACCACATTTTCAATAGAACAATGTCATATTTTGATTTTTTACTATTGACTGCCTCATTTGTCGAGTGGTTACAAACGCGACTGCTGATCAAGAGGTCCTTGGTTCGCTCCCCTGGTCATGTACTATAGGATTTTTCTAACTAAAAAATCCTAGTAAGTACCTCGATGTCTGAATCTGTACCCGGTTTATGACAATAGGCTCACCACTTATTCCATAGTGGGACGTATAACGTAACTGGTTAAACGTGGAAGTATATTACACTCCTCTGCTTTCCTCTTCGGGGATTACAGGCGTGATGTTACGTTGATTTTATTCCAACGCTACTCATTATTTTAACAAATTTTATTTATTTGAATATATTCTCGTAGATGGTCCAGTATTTTTAAATTAAAAGCGGATATTACAGAGAAAGTGGCTCTACCGATTTTAGCAATGTTTTACCCCAATTGGGCTATTATTTTTTATTTGATGACCAGACGGAGAGACTATATACCATTCAGGGGTGTTACGAATATTCGCATCCGCATCCGCAAATGCGGAATATTCGCATTAATTCAGACATCTACATCCGCATACACATCCGCATCAAACAATGCGGAGTTTTTGCGGATGCAGATTCACATCAACAAGTAACTACATGTA
>DVPD01000191.1:0-13275 GCA_018237605.1 Apyrrothrix (Melanopyge) sp. n. Burns01
ACATCTGACTCCCCCATCAGTTAGGACCTGATTTATTTAGTCCAGATAGGTGAGTCTTGGACTCCCTCGGCACCTGCGTCCATCTATATTCCCAGCATATCCCGGTTTTCATAACTGTTTAACGGAGATTGTAAATTTCATGGCTGTCGCCTCTTACGTCGCATTGGGTTATCTACCTCGTCCCCTTTCTACCCGGGCAGTCTCAAGGGATCTCATCCGCCCCGGTGATGTCACCCCGCCTAGGGGGTGTCGGTGGCTGTGGCCGTCATTCACCGACCTTTGTTTGAACCGTAGTTTTCAATGAATAACTTTACCTCCTGGTTGGCGAGACCGTGCAGAGGTCCAGCGAGACCGTTGAGACCCGCGGCGAAGGAGAGGTAGGGGTCGCTCAGCGCGGAGCCGACCAAGTGGGTCGTGTGAGCCGATACGTTCCCGCCCTCGTGGTCACTAGAACAACAATATAACTTACGTTTACAATTTTGAAAATTAAAAACATTTTTTGAAAACTGAAATTTTTTTGGAAGTGCCAGAACGAATAATCGGTGCAACATCACTACATCAAAGTGTGCTTTACTGACAGGTAACAGTAACAGGTCTAACAGTTATTTTAGTCAGTTATAAGATTTGTTAATATAAAGAGGTTTCATAGCATTCCAATGATTTATGCATTGAAGTCAAAACGGTTTCGATCGTTTCTCACATAATGTTTACGAGATGATATCAGTAACTGCATTTTCAGACTCAAATGTCATCGTTGAGAATGACAGTGAGTTACTGATAATACTAGAGCTGAATATGAAAACCATAGACCTATTATCCCAAAGAAGTACTACATATTTCAACATTAAAACCCTTATATACATAATCAGAATTACTGCAAGTTTTTAATTGGTTATAGCGCCATCTAGTGTATAAAGGAAAGACTACAAGTCATAATTATATTCGTCAGATAAATACCATAGGAGTCGCGTGTGTTTGCGAATTTTAAAGCCCGGTTTAGACATCAAAACATCTATACGATTTTTTTATATCTCTAAACATTTAGACAGCGTTTTCTTTAAAAAGGCGACGAAGCTTTTTCCTTTTTACATTAACTAATACCATCATCGAACAGTTGCTTGAAATATTAGAACCAGTTAAATTAACACAACTTCCTGAAGTAATCCCGATAAAACCTAAAAACATCATTCACATGCGTGGAAGCTTCTCAAGATCAGCCTATGAATGTTTAATGACAGTAAACGCATGTAACTCCTCAAATGGCAGACAGAGGAATGTAGTACACTCCCACGTTTCACCAGTTACGTTTACGTCCCAATTTGGTATAAGTGGTGAGTCTATTGCCATACACCGAGCTCAAGTCCGGACTCCGAGCCACTACTAGAAATTATAATTTTAGAACAATCCAATAGTACTCGACCCGGAATTCGAACCGGGACCTCTTGAACAGCAGTCGCCCTTGCAACCAACACGACCAACGTACACGTGACATAAAAATAAAATAGAACGCATTGGAACAATGCCCCGACTGACTTGGAACTGGGTCAAGTCATGATATTGCATAAAAAGTTGATTCATTAAAAATACACTTCACACAGTTGAAGCGAGATATCCGAGCATGTAACAAAGAATACGAGTATACGGACGCTGTGAATGTGGGATTTGCCTCTGAATCACCAAATCCAATTAACTTTACAGCGTGGTAATGTCAGGAATTAGCCACTCGATTAAAACCAGGGCTCAGTAACACGAATTTACAACTGTACTAACGAGCTTAGCACTCGTGACTACGAAGAATATACCTTCACTATAACTATTACATTGTCTAATAATACGAAAAGGTTATTCGTTCCGATAATAAATTCCAAATGATGAATACACCCGTGTCATAGTATTTGTTTGTTAAATACAAGACCACGTGGGTATATCCACGTCACAAAATGTAAATGTCCCAGTTATCTATCGCTCTAACGTGTACTACAGAGATAACTAGCTGTACTTAACAGTATAACGCCACTTAACACGATAATTGTGATTGGTTCACATTTTTAAAGAGTAGTCTTTGTAGTGTTTAACAAAAAGTGAAAAAAATCTTTCCATTTAACAATTGTTTCACGATTGACACAAAAACGCTCGCAACAGTGAATTTTTATATAACAACAGGACCAAGTGCTTAAGTTTATAAACACCCTAAACGTCTAAGGTCCCATAAAAACTACGAAACCTATATATGTAACATCACGCCTGTAATCCCCGAGGAGGTAGGCAGAGGTGTGTAGTACACTCCCATGTTTCACCAGTTACATTTACGTCCCAATATGGATTAGGTGGTGAGTTTATGCCATACACCAGGCACAAGCCCAGACTCCAAGCCACTACTAGAGACTCTAATTTTTAGAAAAATCCAGTAGTACCCAACCTGGGATTTGAACCCAGGACCTCCCGATAGTCGTCGCGTTTGCAACCAACACGACCAACGTGGTAGTACTCAAAAGGCTTATAAACCTGTACAAAAGTTTTATACTCATTTGGATAAAATTTATTAAGTAATAAGAATAATTTTAATAATTTATACTTAATATAATTATGCATAATAATATAACAATTAGGTTCAGATAAATACTTCGAAAACTTCAATCACGGGAATACTATGTATAATAACCAACTCTATAACTTTTAGAATACTAGTTATAATTAATACGAGTATACATACATTTATCTATTTTCCTATCATATCTTATTTTCCTAGTTTGCATCTAGAGTGATCGGTTATATTATAATAACGATGATTATATTAACGCCGCGCCAGATATCATATGGCAGAGAGCTATTTAGATTTAACTTTATAATATCAGCGGCATTTAGCACGATCATAGATACAAATGATACGCGAAGAAATGTGCATAAGAGGCACAGCTCCTTAACTGTCGGCTTTAGTTAAGGTTATTTACCACAAGAAAACTGATGCGAAACATTCATAAATAAAATCACGAAACGCAAGCCAAACGACAATTACAGGCTACGATTGCGCGCAGCTCACAAACATTCGAACAACAAAGGCACACACAGGCATGCGAGAATGACAGAAGGTATAAAAAATCGCACTGCATTAAAATAAAGAAATAAAATCGCATGCTATAAACATTAAACTAAGTGGACTACGGCTTTGGTACTTGGCAGACTACATGCAGTACACTGGATCTTGTGCACTAATATTAGTCGCAACGTATTACGAAGGCTTACAAGGCTTACAAATCTATTTAGTCGTCTACCCGTCCAATGATAGAGAAAAAAATATTCAGCAAGCCCGCGCTTTTCGAAAGGAGTGTACATTACAACTTTATGGGATATAAAAACGTAAAATGTAACATCACGGTTGTAATCCCCGAAGAGGTAGGCATAGAAGTGCTGTACACTGCCACGTTTCGCACCAGTTACATTTACGTCACACCAGTGAGTAGGTGGTGAGTCTATTTCCATACACCGGGCACAATTCAAGACTCCGAGCCACTAATAGAATTATTTACTAAAAATCTAAGTGAGAAAAACCCAATAGTACCCGAGCCGGGATTTGAACCCAAGTCCGCAGTCAGCAGTCGCGCCTCGCAACTCGATCAACGAACCAACCAATGACATAACAATATACACATATTGAATATGCTTCATTGTATTAATTATTAGTATCGTATTACGTATTAACGAAGCACATTTCATTCGTACACATCGCAATTATGAAACACTGAAATTAATTAGTCTAGGTATAGTAATTAATTTTTTATTTCTTGAAAATAATTTACTCGCTATTTCTGAGAATTCATTCAAGCCACAAATCTCCAATAAGTGCGGATGCGTTGCATTGCTGTTTCTACCTCGTGGGACTGTACTTCAATACTCAAGGGCGCGATCATCCTGTGACCGACCATACACGCAGTTTGAAAATCCACGCTTTGCAATCATTATTTTAAGTCGAAAACTACCTACCATTTAAAACTGCCAAAGCGTCATCGACTCCTCAACTCATTAACTTGTCATTACGAGACGGTGACAATTTATCATTAAGTTGGCCACTTTTCGGTTTGTCACCTTTGACGCAAAACTAAATATCAAATAGCCTGCCGATGTAACAAAGTTATCCCATACAGTGAACAATTAACGAGTCTCCTAAAGTACAAGTATACGGTCCCCTAATGTATATACGACACTAAAGTATACAAATTATACACATCATATATACAAATTATACATGCTCGTATGAGTGAAACAGTGCGAGCGGCTCGCCAGCACACTGAACGACGTGACAACGCGGTTAGCGATTCAACATAATGGAACGTGCAGTGCGTTAAATGTGTGACTAATTCGTCAAGTATACATACACAAGGCGCATGCAAACGTAATCTGTACTAAATACTATAAAACCACAGATAGTTATGACTAAAACTGTTCAACTGTGGTCAGTACACGCCGCATGCGATTACGTCATTGCTATTCCCCTGATAATAAAAGTATTCACATATAAATTAATAATAGCTTAACACAAAACCAGCGTTAGAAATATTGACTGAAAGTTTAGAATATAAATAGGATTTAAAAAATTACATACTTTTTAATGGACAGTAATTTTAAATATAAGAAGAGAATTCAATTAAGTTATTCGTGTTCGTAACGAAACGAATTGAGTAACACTTACATTTGTAGATGGAAATGAACACGAACTGGGACAACGTGGTACAGTGAGCAGAAAACTACGTACCTACTCACTGGCCGCTACATATTTTGCTTTAGCCTGTATATTTACGTAATTGTAATATAAAATATTTATAATAAAATTAGAATGTATATTATAGTCATTCATTTTTCTCCTCATTTAATCAAATGACGTTAAACTTCATCAAAAATTTACCCGTTGTAGGTAAGCTGCTGAAACATTCATTGGAATGTTCAATAATATGTTAGCGAACGTGATTTGAAATCGTTTACGTTCACACTTCCTTAAATATGTCTATTGAATATTGATATAAAACCGTTTCTGCGTTAACGCAAAAAAGACACCTTGTTGCTGAGGGCAAAATATTGTGCGAATGACATCAAGATTGTATTTAATAATACAGTCTACAAATTAAAGTACAGTTTGAAGTGACGTCTGTTTGATAAGCGATTTTGATTTATAAAGAGTTACAAGATTTTTTATTTATTAAGACACCTAAATAATAAATGAGATTACGTGTATTGAGTTTCAGTTGAATAAAAAGATACATGAAAAAAAAGATGCACATTACTGTTGCAATCAGTTTATGCGCGATATGACTACCTCTTGTGTTATCGCGATAAATATTACACGCGTAATCTGAAAGCTTATGAAGGTATAAAAAAATTTGAATGATAAAATCGTTTGGAGTAAACAGAGTAAGAGAATGAGACAAACAAAAACCTGAGCATGTGAAAATTAAAGCATAATTGTGAGCACCTAATTATGACACACGCGACCAATTGGTCAGCGGTTCAGGCTCTGTTTCATCATCAGGAGTCTATAAACGAAGCACAGAGTAGAGTTCCCCATATCACCTTCTGTAATGGCTCAAGCGACAGAGATGGTAACATTTTTGTATGTCACTTTTATGTGCTTCCGTTAAACGAATATTTAATAACTAATAAAGTTTTTAATTTAGATCTACAGATAATTTTAATTAAAAAATGAAAGGTCAAAAGAAAGTCGTCTGCAATACTACAATGTATGTAGATAGCAGCTTATAGGCTATCGGCGGGGGTCAGGGCAACTCTGCAAACGTTGCAATCGAGCTTACGATAGAACGCATAACGTATTATACGTAAAATAAAAGACGAATAAAGACGGGAGAATAAAGAGAAAATACAGTTACCACAGTCGCTCGCATGCTGTCTCACTTAGCGCATTTAGAACGTACGCAACAAGCGAGCAGTCGACATTCTCGCATCCTCTCTATAATCGGGCATGTTATAATCAGATAAAGGTGTGATTATGAAACGTTTATCGAGCTTAGCATTATTTGTACTACACTGGTGTTACGGCACATGTAACCGCGGCAAAAATCAGTGAAATGAAATTACTACGATTACTTACAAATTTTTTTTTTTAGTTCATATTTTTATTTATGTAACGAAATGTTTCCGAACGAATGTTTATATATTAATCGATAGCCCGTGACGCCGGGATATAAGGGTATCGTAAGAGGCGACTAAATCCGACTAAATCTGTTGGCGGTATGGCGCGGCCTACTTAAGGCTAAACGCCCTGACCGTTTACGGTCAGCAGCGTACGCGGTAAGGTAACGCGGCAAGAAGTGCCCCGCGTTCCCCAACCCAGAAGACCAGAGCTGGGACTGTGGGCTAAAACCCTTCAGGGGTCGGTCCAACAGTGGATATAAACAGGTTGCTGACGAGGAGAATAACGGTGTTTAGATATTGTGCATACAAGGCATTTTATAATTACCTTCAATGCTTTTACAATGAAACATTGATGATAAATATAACGAATTAATTAGTTGGTCATTAACATTTTATTACTACGGTCATTACCTCATATGTAACAAAAATTCTAAGGTATACATAAGATACTCGTACATGTAAATAATAACCAAATTATCTTTTCAAGTGCTCTTTTAACTAAGTATATATATAGTACAATAAAACAATGTCAATAATACAATAAACATTATGTAAAACTGTCATCGGATTTAGCGAGACGTATCATTATCTGTTTCAAGTCGTATCTAGCCGTACTATCAACATTATCTTGTACTCATACAACACATATCCCGTCTTAAAAGACCGATAACTTTTGTATACACAAACACATTTAATATATATATTTGTATACATAAACACATTTAATTGAGCGACATTATTCTCTCTACTGGCCGTGCCTGCGACTTCGTTCGCTTGGGAGAAAATAAAAGTTGTGATAGTTACTCTTTGTAACGTGAGCTATTTGTCAGTCAGTCCCTTCAAAAGCGGTTCAGCCATATGGCATTTTATAGGTTTTGAATATTTTTAAGAAACCCTACTACTTTTTAAAATGATAATGGCCTATTTACTCCTCATAACATTAGCTATCTGCCATTGAAAGTCCCGTCGAAATCGGTTCAGCCGTTTCGGAGATTACCCGGAACAGACACACAAACAGACAAAAATTTTAAAAATTGCTTTTATGTTATATAATACCGTATATACTTTCACATGCACTCATTAAAAAATATTATTTCGATGTAACAAGCATACACTTCAATTTTATTTACATGTATACATTCTGCCTATATCACTTTAACATAACACATACATACATATATCAAATGCCTAAACAAAATTAAATCTATGAAGTTTATTACGAGGGACTGGTACTAGCAAAAATACCTTGTTATATACAATGTATGTACAGTATTGTGTACAATAAAAAATTGACTGATCGTATACTCCTCCAGCATGCCTACTTGTAAAAAGTAGCTCACTGTGAAAACACATCCTTACATTCCTTGTGTATAAACATGAGCTGTGGATGAGATTACTAAAGTCAGAGGTCAGCTACATGAAATCGGTCATTGTCACAGTGGCTGTTGGTTTTACCCATCCCCGGTCAAGTCAACAGAATCACTTTCATTACACAGTTATTAATTAATAATTAATGACTATCATAGTGGTAGATGACTATGGTTTGTCATAGTCCAGTTTAGAGTGGTTTTGTCTGAATATATCCAATATCATTAAATGTTGCAACTAATTCACCATCTCGTTTCATATAGGTTGAAACAGAAGTAACTTTGCCGTCCTTATTGCTCAAGGTATATTACTTACAGAACTAACTGCCATTATTAATACTATTATTATATCATTACGCCATGTCCCTAGTGGTCTAGGCAGAGAGCACTGAGTATCAATTATATCCTGACAAACATAAATTGCTTTGGCTACAATCATCAGTCTTTTCTTTGACCTCCGACTAGCCAGTGCAGCCAGTACGAGCGGTACTAACCTGTGGATGGTGAGGTACAGCCGCATCAGCTCCGTGAACTGTGGCTCGTCGAAGCCCAGCATGGAGCAGTAGTTGGCAGACCAGTCCTTGTTGTCGTCGATGGCGCCAATACCCTTGCCGTCTCTGTACGTGTTGCGATAGATAGTCGCCGCTATCACTGGCAACTTGGCGATTAGGTTCATAGTGTCCTCGTACACGTACTGTTGGCAAAACATAAGTATCATTATATCAGTCATATATAATTTTGTTGGAGAGTTGGTCAGGGACACAAACTATCCATCTCAAAATATGTTGGCGAAGAAATTGACTGAGTCAGGAATCATCCTAACGTGTGTTTTCATCCGCATTGTGTTGAGTTCAAGTAGGACCAACGGTACCAACTTTTAATAGCGTTACAAAACTTATATAGGTATCTATTTTTTACACATGGAGCGTTCCACTAATGGACACGGCTCTCCTAACAGAATGAGGGGGTCAATACTATACGTGTATGTATCAGTTTATTTAAATACCAGCTCACCTCCCAATACTTGGACTTGTGCACTCCCTCGGAGTAGGCCTGAGCGAACTTGGACTCGCTGTTGAGCGCCGTGACGGCAGCCGAGAACTGCGACATGGGGTGCAACTTGCTGGGCATGTTGTTCAACATTGTGACCACGTGCGCTGGCAGCTCAGCCCTAGTTCAAATATTTCACTTGTCTATAAGTCCGCCAATAATTATACTAGATCTTTTCAGTCTGTATTACTTTGTCCGTTCGTTTGTAACATATTAATTTGTTACAATCAAATGTACATTGTCGTAAAAAACTTTTTGGGTTTAGCAAAAATAGTTCCTCAGCCTGTTTAACGAGACTGATAATTTTCATAAACGCACAATTAAGTATTTATCATAAAACGTTATTAATGCCTAAAAATAATGTACCAACAGGATCACGCCACCTCGTATGTATGTGTATAACATACAATTACATTCACATATGTTTAACTTACACACCTTTGTGCCCACTCCTTGGACAAGGCTTTGACTTGCGACTCGGTGGGGATGTCACCGGTGACTAGGAGCCAGAACAGGCCTTCGGGCAAGGGCTCCTCGCCACCCTTCGCTTTGGGCAAGGACTGTTGGCACTCGGGAATCGACATGCCGCGGAACCGGATGCCTTCATCGGGGTCCAGCACTGAGGTCTCCCACACCAGGCCCTTGATGCCGCGCATGCCCCCGTACATCTACACAAAGAATTGCGAGACCTCTGATGAATAATAGCTTTTTATATAAAAATATCAGGGCACTAAATAATACAGATGTATAGACAAACAGAGACTGTGCTCCCAAATACGGACGTACCGATGCATCTTTATCACAATCACTCTTTATCCCAATCGGGAGCATCTTTATCCCAATCGGGCGCATCTTTATCCCAATCGGGAGCATCTTTATTCCAATCAGGCGCATCTTTATCCCAATCAGTCATGATATTAAATTGGGTGTAGAGGTGTATCAACTGATGTAGTATTAGTAACAGCAGGTGCCTGTACTACATGCTCTATGCGATTTTAATATTATGACAAAAGTAATTCTTTAACAGAAATATAAGATATCTCTTTATTCTTAGAATTCATATGACATGTATAATAAAAAAGAGCATACAGAGTCCCTTTGTTACTCTTTGACAACTAATGCACAGTACCTATATATAAAAACCTGACTGACTGAACTGACAGACGGCTTCGTTGGTCATGTGATTACAAGCGCCACAGCTAATCGTTAAGTCTTGGTTCGGGTCCTGGTGCTATTGGGTTTACTAACTTGAAATTCCTATTCGTGGCTTGAAGTCTGGATTTATGTGATACAGTGGGACATAAACGTACCAGGTGAAACGTGGGAGTCTATTGCACTCCTCTGCCTGCCTCTTCGTTAATTACGGGCGTTATGTTACGATAAATATACAAAATAATCGAAGGATCAATGAGATCTTTTAAACTGAATCAACAGACAGAAACCATTGAAGCCGAAAGCAGAACTCTATCTCCAATTGTGTATTCAGAATTTAATTTACCAATGAGTAATTGAAATCATTGGTGCGTGTTCAATGTCCACTTTGTTTAATTTCCTCATCTGTCGCAAACACTTAAATAACACCGCACGGAAACTAACTGCGGCCGAGTGGAGATAAATCGTCGGTCCAACGCTAAAGGAAAAGAAATCCAAAAGTATCCAAGCCAGTACTCAACGTCAAAACAGCCTCTGCGAAACGAAGGTTTTCCTTGTAATAAACGTGAAACGCTGTGAGGTCACATCTACAATGTATTAAAGCGGCGTTTTGAAACAAAACTGTCATTGCGATATTGAAATGTTCAACAACTTAAATATCATTGTTTAAACAGTTGTTAGTTGCAGGCGGCGATTTCGTGCGTTCCCCCCACATATAAAAATACCTCGTCTATATCAAGCATAAATATTAAACAGTAATATTCTGCATAATCTTGCTGTACGGCCAGACCGAATAATTTTTGTTCTTTTACAAACGGTATATTCAAAATGGAATTGTTCAACGTCTCTTCCAAGATAAATATCGTTAGTAGGGTGCAAGTCCAACGTGTCTTTGAAGATAACTTGTTATTACTACAGAAACTAACATCTACTTGTTCTTATTAAAATAACACACACATACATATATCACGAGCTTCAATATTAGTACGTATCGTGACGTCACGCTAACAAAAGTAAAAAATAATCAAAATCGAATTTACCTACATATTAATGAGCTAGTTTCACAAGAACAATTTTCAATAACGCGAATATTATTCTATCCTATACTGTGAGTAAAATATTTTTTCACATGTGTCTCAACCCTAGATGGATTTGTTGTCCGCTTATAAAATATATTGAATTCCACTTACCATATCAACGGTGACTTCGCCGACTTTAGTGGCGCCATGTTTCTTGCGGAACTCCCGGATCTTCTCTTGCTCTTTGGGTATCTTCTCTTGAAGGATGCTCTTCAGATTGGTTTGCTCTGCGCTCAGCCCCCGTAGAAGTATAGTAGCCGTTGGGCATACTTTCTGTTTAAATTAAGATGATTTAAGTGAATATAGGATTTAAGTTAGTAAAAAACACAGATGTCAACATTAATAATAATTTATTGTAGCCGTTGTTTGACTTTATGTAATGCATGCGTTATATAATACAGAAGAACAATTTAAACAAGGCTTTCGCCCGCGCATGTAATTTTCGTCTTGCTTCTACAGCTCTTAGTTCATTTTGTGATTTTTTTTGATATGGAAAATTAATTTGTGAGATATGAATTTGATGAAAAAATAAGAGCTTTTACCGACAAAAGGTAATGTAATGTTACTCGGACATCTCTTGTTATCTTAATATTTTTTCAAAATCCACCTTCCAAAATCAGAATCAAATTCATGATCAATAAAATTGCATTGTATGATTTTTACTTCCGCACTTTCGAGTTCCTTGTAAATAAGAGTAAAAAGTCCTTATTTAACTTTGAGGGACTGCATTTGATATTGCACCTGGTACTACAACATGCATACATTTATTATTATTAAATCATAACACCAGGCTCCTTACAGGGTAAGTGGAGGGGACCGAGTGGCAAATATTAATAAAACCGCTTAATATCAAATAATGGGAACGTGCAGAGATCGGGAGACATCGAGGCGGGCCACGGTGAACGGCGCCCGAAACACCATTATTCATAAGAGGAAGCAATTGAATCGTGCCCCATAACACTGTTAAACGAATTAGACTCGGATCAAAGAGCAATTGACATTAGCGACACGATATACACATTACAGTCGTAGAAGAACATTTGGTATAAATTAACAGATAGTTTCTTAGAAAAAAACGTACTATAATACGAGTACGCCAGCCTAATGAGACAATTATACGATTATAAAGTAACGTCACGCCTGTAATCCCCGAAGAGGCAGGCAGGGGAGTGTATTACACTCCCACGTTTCACCAGTTACGTTTACGTCCCAATATTAAATAGGTGATGAGTCTACTACCATACACCGAGCACAAATCCAAATTCCGAGTCTATATAAGTTAAAACAATCAAATAGGACCTCTCGATCGGCAGTCGCGCTTGCAACCAACACGGCCAACGAGGCAGTCAATATATAATTGTATAAACTGAAAAGTGGGAGTGTACTACACTGCTCTGCCTACCTCTTTGGAGATTACGGGTGTGATTATACGTTACTATTATACAATTAATGTTATTCATACAAATATTGCTACTTTATAATTATATTGACACTAGATTTAAAATGATACAATTATTATGAATATAAATAAAAATTATAGCCTACCCCGAGACAGACTTGGCGTCAAGATATGTATGTATGTAATCAAAATCGTTTACTTAAATTATTTCATTATTCTTCGACAATTTACATATTAATATATAGCCGGGCAATGAAATTAAACTTTCCTTGTGGCCTTGACCTGATTTAATACACTGATTAATCAGCCTTCAAACTCCATTTAGATCTTACGACTGGCAATATTTGACTAGACTGGTGGAGTGGTGGTTTTTGACTCTGACTGCAAACTCAGAAGCCGTGAATGTGATTCCCACCTAGGAGAAATGTATGTAATGAATACGAGGATTTTTTTGTTGTCGATCAAATAGACGCAATTATGTCTAGATGCACAGCAGTGGGTAAATTCTATTATGTAAAGAGATTTATTTGCTTACATAATTATGTAACTAGCTTACATAATTAAATATATTACCGACTCCAGAACTGTCTCTTGAGTCTACATAGAATTACCTTTTGTATCTACTTAGGTCTGATAATGAAGAGCGAAGGAAGTCCGTGAACTAAACTACGCAGTGTATAATACACTGTATTTCCAGATCTTTCTCACCTTGAAGAACGTTCACGTGAACAAATAAATGCGTGGTACAATATCATTAACTCAATAGCTAGGCGACATCACAATCAATATTGATAGGACGACCCAGAGGGCAGAGTTTAACTCAATTGATGGCTTTATTGTCGTAAGATACTCTATGAGTGAACTGGATTGTAAAACGCGGTCAAGTTTATTGTTCTCTTAATATCGCGGGTCTGATCTCAGTTAAAAGTGGAGGGAAAAGACCACGGGCCACCGACCAGCTGGTCTCGCACACTGCGAGGCTTACGGTGACCCAAGCTCCGTCAAGCTGGCTACAGGGGGATTTGGAAGCAGCTCGTCAAATCCTACACAAAATCTTTCCAGGACGGGCACGACCTTCAGAAATGAA
>DVPD01000192.1:0-13273 GCA_018237605.1 Apyrrothrix (Melanopyge) sp. n. Burns01
ATGAAACGTACATAAAACGTTTATATTAAGAAATAAACTGGTTTATGTTTAGTACATAATATAGTATATATCATAGTTTATAATATATAGGGAACGTACAAGAAGTAGCTGTTCCGTTATAAATAATTTGTATGTTTTATACGTACACATATTAAAAAAAACATACCTTGCATGAAAGTCGTTAAAATGACACAAGTCCAATTTATACATGTTTTTATTTTGATAAGTCTTATATAAGTCTATGTTTCATACATTGCAGTTTTTGACAAAGGCAAAGACGAAATTACGATACGTACGGTAAGTACTCAGTTCCGATACGAATCGAACATTTCATTCTTTACAGTACACATTAATAGCGCAGTCGTTTTAAAGCATGATTAAAGTTTTTTTTCTACATTATTAAATATCTCGCCCCAACCCCGCTCGCAATAAATCCAGAGTTGTCATGCACAGGAACAGCGCACGAAAACATTGTGTAATAATAGCTTAATTAATTTTTTCCCGCTAGGACGCGAGGAAGGTCCTTAATTTTTAAGGAACCCTAAAGCATTAATATATTTATTAGCCATTAGTTATACATATACTATTACAACTTCTCAAAATGTTCAACGTTTTTCCTTTTATATGTACCTAATTTATTACTAATGGCTGGCAGTTTGACATTCAACTTACCAATCCTGTTGTCGCGACTGAGGTTAACTCATTGTGTGGAAATATCTTAGTTCTTCATAGTATTGTACAAAGGGAATACAGTTTTTCCAGTAAAAATTTTTATCAATAACTCGGAATCTGCATTTGTTTTCGGTGTATGGCAATAGACTCACCACCTATTCACAGGTAACTGGTGAAACATGGGAGAGTACTGCCCTCCTCTGCCTACCTGTGCGAGGATTATAGACATGATGTTACGTTAGTCAAATTAGTTTCCAGTTCAAATGATATTGCGAAATATTCCCGCTCACATACGTCTGTACACTACCGGAAGCAGTAAACAAAATGTCTATGTGACATTACCCTCCGATGTTTTCTTAATTGGAATGCTATGATTTCCGTTCATATCGGCACAAAGACTACAGCTCAATGTTATAAGTTCTTATGAAAAATATTTTTAAACCAGCTATTTTTACTAAACAATTCATTAATCCGTTCACTCTAAACGGATACATAAAAATATAATAATACTTATCCATAGATCTACATATGTAGATGCGTATGTATGTAGTTTCTGACGTCGAGAAAATGTAAAAGTAAACTAATATCCGAAAATGAAAATTTTCCTATCAATATTCATTACTGCCTATCTACCGCCCTGTTATGCTGTTGAAGCAAAGTTCGACATGTCTAGTTCACTAAATATTCGATACCGTGTTTCTAAAAAATTGGCCGTATTTGAGAATTGTATTTAATACTTTTTTATCAATTTTGAATTAGTAATGCCTCTAATTCATAGGAAAGGCTGTAAAATATTATAATGTTTAGTAACTTGCATCGTAATATTTATTGTAATGTTATACTGCAGTACCTACTGCGGAACAATCTATCATTTCTAAATTTCAATAACTCTCACAACGACAACGAGTTCATTTATAGGCTGAGATACGTCCTCCTATGAAGAAATCGACAGAATATCTCATAATATAATATACTTTGAAAAGGAAAAAATGTTGTACCTATAAATTCTCTTCCTATCAATGTTCCCTTAAAAATCACAGCGCCCTATTACCATCTTGTTGCGAGCAGCAAGTATTGTTAATGCGCCAATTACCCGATATAGTATTGTCAGGATTTTCGCTAACGACACCACTTTCTACCCTCAGGGTAATAATATGGTTCAAAATGTCATATTTACGGCATAAAATCTATGCTTGTACAGGATTGGGTTTCAATAGAAAATATTGTTATTTTTAGCAATTACTAGACAGCGTTCTCAAAGTGTGATTTATTTTATGTAATCTTGATGTACAACTGCAAATACCAAGATTACATAATCCATAATAAATTTCGATAAAAATGTATACCAACTGTTTGCCCAGGCTCTAATAAATTATTTTTAAAACAATGTGTGTAGCGCTCTGAACAGTAAAGCCAATTAGGTATTCATTCTAGCCGATATGTCCTTGTGTCTAAGCTATAATACGCCAAAACCGCTGTCTAAGATCAGTTACAGAAGGGTTAACGGATATCAGCAGTAAATCCATACCTCACCATATGAACTCTTTATTCTAAGCCTAAGTCAGGAAAACCCACGATCTTTTGTAGAATAAAACTCTAAAATATCATTACGTCACATTCGGTAAGCTCCTGAAATACTGGTCGATTAATTGAAACAATGTTTATTCGGTTTTTTGTAATTCAATTTCGAACGAAAACAACTTGCATTTCGACACAGAAACAAAAAACAAAACAGTTATATTGTTGAAAATTTTACCACCGAATAATATTATTACAATTCAGCAGCTTTTAGTATTGAGAATGTTTTTTCTTCGATCTCAATCGTAATTTACGCCCGCAAAATGCCTTGGTAGTTTGTGTGTTCCATTTTCAAACGCATAACGCACCAACAACTATTTATACGCAGAGACCACTCGTACCGATTCAACGTTTATTTTTTACGCTTAAGTTTTTTCACACAAAGTGTTTTTACGTGAGTTTTTTTACGCATAACGCATTTTACGTGCGGATTTGTTACGCACGGCTCGTTCTTAATAGCACTGTGCGAGTACCTATACACATTAATTTATTAGAATACACGCAGCCATAACTAGCTGGTTAGCTTTTTTACACAGTATGCAAAATACCTAGCATGTTCCATTGACCATTGCAAATGTAATCGGCGTATTCTGTGTTTTATTTCTTTATAATACTTCTTAGAATGACAGAAAAAGAAACTAATTAGGAGACCGACCCTCCAAAGACATTAGTAAAGTTTCTTCAAGAAGCTCGTCCCAGTACACTATTCAGAATACTTCTAGTACATTTTCTCATATTAGTAATATGTATAGAGGATAATTTCATAACTTGTTATAAGTATAGAGTTACGTACATACATGCATTTTTGATTAAACATGCGGCTATCCGACAGCTTTAATTTATATTCGTAAAGTCCTAAAAATACCTTGTTTATAATTTGCCAATCTCTGCAATGTTAATTTAAATTACTACTTTATAAAATAAAGAGGCTAACACTCTTCACCATAACGAAAGGTAAGTAGTAAGGTACTAGTAAATTTACATACCCTAAAATTAAATATTCTGTCTGTTTCATATTTACAGAGTTAAATCTTATCGTCTGTCTGTAAGTACCCACAATTTTTGTTGATGCTAATGTACGTATTGTTTCTCAGTAAGCGATTGTAAATCTTATGAGAAATAAATGATCTTTAAACTTAAATACAATCGTTTAATCATCAATACTAAACTTATTACCTATTATACGACGATAATGAGCGATATCAACACAAGATTCTAGTTTAGGTTACATTATTCGTGTAATTGTGTACTAGATTCTTTCGATCATAATTTCATTGGTGCTATTAATCGCAGCGGTCTGCGTAGATAATTAAGAGCGAAATATATTACGATCAGACTTTTGCTAGCATTAAATTAAACATTAAGTAAACAATAAAATGTGACAATCTTTGCGTAGGATATCTGCGCTTCATGAGGGCTCTAAAAATTGGTACATATGTATTTTACCACTGTTGTCTGGACAATGTTTTTCAACAATGTAATATTCAAGTAAACAAACGACAGAACACAAAACTAAATGTCCTAGTTTGTGTTCTATTGTTTCGTGACAATTATGCCTTAATGTTTTTTTCTTACAAACATAACAAAGGTCTATCGTTACAAACTTATAGGTTCATGTTGTTTCTATATCTTGATTTTAAATGTATACACTTTTTGTATAGAATTTAAAAAAATGATAAATAGCTGAGATTATCGTAGCGGCAGTCACGGCTGTCGGTGATACGTTTGGCAACTAATGCACGGTATATGAAAATATTCAAGGTTAACCCGATACCGAGCACACTTTGTCGATTACCGTTGTAACAAACAAGATGTTGAATAACTTTATCATTATTTACGATGGCGATTACAATTGACATGTCATGTAGCGTTACATATGTATGTATTTGTACATATCATTGTTACCATGTGGATTTTTGGACGTTTTTCATGGCCGTGATACTCGTATCTCGTTACATAAGTTTACGCCCACATTACAGACAACTACATTTACTACTCCTTTACAAATCTACTCGACTTTAAAAAATATCTTTCAGTACATATGATATCTAATATATAAGAACAGGAGCCGTAATTGTTTCACTTACATTAACGGATTTTTCTACTATCAGAAAATCAATAAATAAAATCATTAAAGGTATAAACGTTACAAAAACATGATAAGTTCTAGCGATATGCTTGTCTAGATGAAAGTTAACAGTAAACAGACACGACAACATTTGGGAAGTCCTATGCTGCGAAGAGACTCGGTTTTGACGGCCTAAGTCCCATCCATTTGATAAATATCGCCTTATAAGTCGTCACGTATGAGCATTAAGCAATGGAAATGATTACTAAATAAATAGCAAAATATTCCTTACAATATAAAGGTTGTAAATAACAGTAGAGACGACGGTACAATGTTAGCCAGTAGCGTGACGTGAGGTGTTGTGCAGTCGCTGTGGATGGACGATGCGGCCGGCGAGCTGCGGCGCGCGCGCTGCTCCATGTGCTCGGCCACGGCCGCCTGCCGCCGCCACAGCACCCACCTGCTCGTATGGAATTCTCCCGTGCTCGTGTGAATCCTAACCATGCACGCTGTAGCCTTCGCTTCTACCCATTCCATCGCTACAACGCTCCACGTAACTAGTGTCGCCGATACCATTTCACAGCGTTCGGCGTGCTCCTATTATTCATCGCGCGGAAGCGCAAATGTTACACTAAGTTCGATGGACGTTATTTTGACTCTCATTGTACACTTAGGTTGTAGCAATTATTCTTTCTGCAAAGTCCGTAGCGTAACAACTTGTGTTACGAGTACGTTCTATTATTTCCGAAGCTTATTTATGAAAAAATTTGTTCTTGTCATTTACTTATAGCATGATTTAGTTGTACTAGTACAATTTTCAATGTTATCCTTTGAAATGCGTAGTCAAAAAGGTACCATTATTTTTTCATTCATGTTCTTTTGCACGGTATTTTATGATATATTGTGTTGTTTGTTGTTTTATTGTTAATATATATATATATATATATTTTTAAGAGAATACTTTCTGTACTCGTATACATCTACATATGTGAGAAAAATATAGTGATTGTTGTATATAATGTTTCCAATGTTTTGAATAAACCCTAAAGCTAAATCCACAATATCATTATGCATTCTGATCTTCTAACAACAAGATGTGCCATGAACATCACTGGATCGGCATTGTTTTATTTCAATGTTTTGACTAAATTTTGATTTGGAATGCTGAATTGTCCGTTAATAACAAATTGATATTGTTACTTCGTCGTGTTTATTTACATATTTGCTTACATGATATGCCTTTGTGTATCCAGAACCTGTCGGAGCAAAGACGACGACGCAGTTCTCATGTGTTCCCTGTGGATCGCGCGGGGGACCGCAAGAAGTCATCTGCCACAGGCTTGGAAATGCGCGAGGTCGAATATATCGCTGCGGCAGCTGCTGTCGGGTCGCAGGATGAACTACGTCGTGGTCACAACGACTCTATTATGAAGCGCATTCCAGACGACGCAGAGGCCACTACGGTACTGGTCGGCGCTGTCGGATTTCTCGATCAACCGACCATTGCTTTCGTTCGTTTAGCCCAGGGTATTCAAATGCCATCGATCACCGAGGTCCCTGTTCCGGTGCGCTTCATGTTCATTCTACTCGGCCCGAGCGGTGCTGATCTAGATTACCACGAAGTCGGTCGATCTATCTCAACCTTAATGTCGAATCCCTCATTCCATTCGATTGCATACAAAGCAGATGATCGCAGGGAGCTGCTTTCGGCTATAAACGAATTCCTTGATGACTCGATCGTGTTGCCACCTGGCGATTGGGAGAGACAGGCACTTCTACCTTTCGAAGAACTCCGCGCCAAAAGCGAAATGATCAGACGCCGCAAGCGAGATGCGATTGAACGCAAACGTGCAGCAGCTACCACAATTACTCCGTTAGATGAAAAGAAAGCATTACTTGCAGCCGAGACCGGATCTCCGCCAGAGAAGGAACCCGATGATCCGCTTTCAAAAACTGGCCGCCTATTTGGTGGTATGTGTTCATAACTTAATAATTTACTTTACATCACAATTATTTGTCTGCCCTAGGTTACAACCTCCATTCAATTTTTCACGTTAGTTAAATCTAGTTGAGATCGTGATCTTACTTTGTATATATTTAGGTACCTATAGGTCATTTAACATATAACCCTTTAATACTTAATCTTCAGGTGTAATACGTGATATCAAAAGACGCTACCCATACTATTTATCGGACTTCCGTGAGGCGCTCAACGGTCAATGTGCGGCTGCTACTCTCTTTATGTACTTCGCTGCACTTTCTTCTGCAATAACATTTGGCGGTTTACTTGCTGAAAAGACGTACGGAAATATTGGAATTTCAGAGACCCTGGTAGGTAGAAGGACTGTTGTATAATGTGATATTAATTGAAATAGAATTCGTGTAATGTACAGTATTCATATTTAACGATTAAAATAATTGTGTGCATTTAATACAGGTATTTACGTGCGCCGGCGGAGTGACGTTTGCACTGCTTGCTGGCCAACCTATGATGATCACGGGTGCCACCGGACCCTTGCTCCTCCTCGATGAATCGCTTGCCAATTTTTGCCGATCCTATGGTTTCGATTTCTTGGGTGCCCGGATGTATTGCGGACTGTGGATGATTGTCATCGCTCTGTGCGTGGCTTCGATTGAAGGCAGCGTAGCTGTCAAAAAAATTACCCGGTAAATATGCGAACTGATAGATAAATATTTGTGAATTGTAAAAATATACTCGTTAGCTAATTTTATTTATTTGGTAAACTGCTGTCATTTCTATTACTTCATTAAAACTATTTTTTAGTACCGCTTTTTTTATACTCATGAATCTAAGTAGACACATTACAAACCTTTATCTATTTACCAACAACGATTGATGCTATGAAATTATGTAAAATTTCAGTTTCACGGAGGACATCTTCGCGTTTCTGATCTCACTGATTTTTATATCGGAACCTATCACGAACTTGATCAACTTGTACCGTGCTCACCCGCTGGGCTACGACTACTGCCAGCCAACTGCTCCAGGCGTGCCCCTGCTCAATAACGCCACTTTCACCAATTCTACTGGTACGTATTGAAAACTACTTGATTACTGCAATACATTATCCACCTGAAGATAACCTTCAAAAACGAAGAAGATAACATGTAGAAATGCGTGAAAGCAAGAGAGACTGCTTTTAAACTAGTATGTGTAACTATATAAGGGATGTTGAAATGTGTTCAATACTTGATAGTGTGGCCGAATTTAAAGACGTTCTATTAATTTAATTTTTTTCATGTTTTAGGGAACGACACTATCACTCTGCCTCCCCCGCCACCGATGAGGATGTCTCCTCAGCCAAACACCGCTCTCTTCTGTACCATGTTGACCCTGGCCACCTTTATCATCGCTTACTACCTTCGCATTTTCCGCAACGGAAAATTCCTTGGTCGCAGCGTAAGTTCGAATCTAAATGTTTATAAGCTTATGCAATTTATGACAATCATTTATCTGTCATAAAATTATATATTATTGAGTGGTTACTACACTATATGAAAAGAGCAACACGGTTAAACATAAATTGTTTTTACAAGAGACTTTTATGTTAAATAAGGAAGTATACCTCTGTGTATGTATCTGAACCTTTTGTGTCTTTGCTTGTAAGATCACATTTAAAAATCTTATACCTTCAGTAGTTATAAGGAAACAAGTTTAAGTTTTAACTGCCAACGTATCAACATGACATTTGGGGCGGTGCTTGTACAACTGAATTAGGATAGCAAACACTGGTCGAACATAAAGGCCTTAATTAAAAACTAGCTAATGTTTGGCTGGCCATCTGCGCAGAGAAATATTGTTCTACCAGCAAATAAGGTAGATTATATAAGTCAATAACTTCTATGAACGTCGACCAAATAGAAGATCAGACTGCTACCTATTTCGCTACATCCACTGTAAAAGACAAAACAGTATTTGACCTTTCTTATTGTCAGTGTTTTATCCAGTAAAAGCAACCACTTCAACGTTTCAGGAGTTGGTGATATGATATCATTATTCTAACAGTGGTACCATTTGTATAACAGATGTTTACTCGTATTTCGACAGGCTCGTCGTGCTCTGGGTGATTTTGGTGTTCCAATTGCAATTGTGCTGATGGTGGGCGTGTCTTGCCTGGTGCCCGTTTGGACTGAAAAGTTGCAAGTGCCTGATGGCCTCAGCCCGACTGCTGCTCGCTCCTGGCTCGTGCCTCTCAACCCTGGACTGGAGACGATCCCCGCGTGGGCTGCTTTCGCTATGGCCCTCCCTGCTCTCATGGTCTATATCATAGTCTTCATGGAAACCCACATTGCTGAGTAAGATATTTTACTGCCTTGCGATATTAGTAAAAAATGAAAGAGATAATTTTACATCGAAATACACATAACATGTATCATGATGTATGATGGATGTATGATTTAATATTGATGTATATTAATGAATATTCATGTAATACGTATTTAATACTGTACATTGCTTGTTTGAATCAATGATTGATGCTTTATCTATTTTTTTATAAGATAATGTTGTTTATTCCTTCTTTTACACCTATAAGCAGCTCGCGTTCGCTGCGTCTGCCATGAGTACTCACGAATGTAGCAAATGTTTAATAACGATATTTTGAATTAAATGATAAAACTTTTATGTAAAAAAAATCTCATTGCGATATTGCTTTTCAATGTAAATAACTTATTTTAAACAAGGATCACGCGAGCGATGCGAGCTTTGCGTTGGTTTGCGAATTACTTCTGGAGAATTTTATTGTTGCAAATGTAACAATCTCTTCTATAGGTTGATTATCGACAAACCTGAGCGTAAACTGAAGAAAGGAAGTGGCTTCCACATGGACATCGTGATCATGTCAATGATTAACGGTATCTGCGGTATGTTCGGTGCCCCGTGGCAGTGCGTGGCCACCGTGCGCTCCGTCAGTCACGTTTCGGCCCTGACCGTCATGTCGACGACACACGCCCCCGGAGACAAGCCCTACATTGTGGAGGTTAAAGGTACGTACCTATGTATTTATGCACAATAAACTATTTCTATAACCTTGTACATTCTAAGCTGTTTTAACTCAACTGCACAAAATTACTGCGTAAATCTGTTTGCACCTAAGGGATTTTTTATTATCATTATCTGTTAATGCACCTGGGTGTCAAACAGATTCCGTTAGGAAATGTAATGGACTGTAACGTATTTAAACATTTTCTTTTTTTTAGAACAACGTTTGACCGGGCTTCTCGTGTCGTTGCTGGTGGGCATATCGGTTCTCGCCGCGGGCTGGCTCCGTCTCGTACCAATGGCTGTACTATTTGGCGTGTTCCTCTACATGGGTATCTCTGCTTTGGGCGGCATACAATTCTGGGACCGTTGCATTCTACTGCTGAAACCCGTTAAGCATCATCCTCAAGTGCCATACGTTCGACGGGTACGTACGCGGCTAACAGTAAATTTTAAAATATCAATATTGTCAATATTCATCATTGTCAATCATTTACGTTCCACTATTGCACATCTCAGTCACCTTGTACAATGAGAACTTTAAAGCCAGTGGGGTATAGTATCCACTGGATGCAGTAAGCGAAAGATAGGGCGAGATGGCGCTCTTTAGGGGAGGCCTATGTCCAGCAGTGGACTGAATAGGCTGACGATGATGAGCTGGCCAAGAGCGAGTTCGTAGGCTTCGTACGCCTTCGGATATTGCTGAGAGTCGTGTGGTTGTTCGAGCGATGTTTCTATTTTCAATAGACACTTATTGCTTAAAAGATAAATTATACTTGACAATAATGATGTTTCGTTTCACCTTTGATACGAAGAGCATATCGTGTACTTCTTGACTTATAGGAATAGAAATCTTCATTGATAGTAACACATACATATATGTATAACTATCGTAATCTACATATACCTAATCGGAATATTACTCATTTACAGGTACCGACACTGAAAATGCACCTCTACACCTTAATCCAGCTGGCCGGCATCTGTGTGCTGTACACCGTAAAATCATCGCGATTCTCTCTCGCGCTGCCGTTCTTCCTGGTGATGATGGTGCCGCTGCGAATGTCCATCGCTTACATCTTCACCCCTCTCCAGCTCCGGGCGGTAAGCATTTATTACATTTGCTCTTAATTTTTCGTTCGTTTATTCATTCACTATCTCGCAAGCGGATGGTTGCTAGGCATAAAGAATAATGGAAATCTCATAATATGTTAAAGGATGATACAAAAAAACATACAAAAATGAACATTAAATATTTTGCAGCTGGACGGTGCCCAAAAGGACATTGACAAGGATGACGAACCGGACTTCTACGAAGAAGCACCCCTTCCGTAAATCATAAATTATTATATGCTCGTTTGATCATATATGTATATTACAGCGTATACGGGTTTAAAGTAATGATGCGGCGTGAATATAAATTAAAGTATTTAATAAATATAATCGTAAAGTTAAGTATTTCAATCAGTAAAAACGTCTTCGTTAGTTCATTTATTTACTTCGTAATTTTCGTAATTGAAATGAACAAGGTATCAACTTATTTTAAGACTATAATGCTAATATACTTAAATACTCTATTTTTTCTGAACAAAACTTTACAAGTAACTTTTGGACGCTGAGTTCTTTCGAAAGAAAAAAGATATATTTTGGAAACTATATCTTCTTGAATAGGTAGTATATAGTACTTCAATATTACAAAAAAACTAAGACTATTGCCACTAGGGCGACAATGTTGAATGCTCAATTGTATGGCAGTCAGTGTCCAAATTGCACTTCCTAAAATTTGCTCGTAGTCTCTTAACAAGTACCTACTGTTAAACATCAATCACTGTATTCATAAATGTTATTATTAATTTTCCTATATTATGAGAACTATATGAAAATATAAATGGGAAACTGAGTGAGGATGATATACAGCACAATGAATGAAAACGCCACAGTATTTTTAAAATTAAAAACTATTTTATTTATTTTACATTGACGTAGCTATATTATTAAGTTTCACAGATAACTCTCCAGCTGCACTTTGGAAACGTCCTTCGAATGTATGTCAATTCTGTCATTTTTTATTTCACGTGATTATCGTATTGCGTACTAGTAAATTATATTCCTACATCACTAAAACTGTGTTACCACTACTTACAATCTTTTCACAATCTTGTTTATAACACCTGTCCAATTCTATGTTATTTATTATCAGCACACATTGTTTTAGGTGTAATTTTATATTAATATTTAGAATCCTGTCCCAGCCTTCTTGTTGAATGTATCATATATTACTATTTTACCTTCGAAACACTGGCCGTGTTGGCTATATTCCCAACTGTAGCCATTGACTTTATATAGATAATTATTAAACAATTATTTATTATTGCATATATTTTTGATTACCACGTGATTTTCGTCTGATTAAGTCCCAGTAGTATTTATTTTTTTAATAAAACATAGTTTAGGATGATATACGATATATGTATCGAAAATATGTGAACGTCTGTGCAAATTAAACAGTCTTAATTTATAGCGGGTTGAGCCAAAGTATGGGTGCCAAAGAAAATTAATTGACACATATATTTTTTGCATATATTATTTATTTTGGAATGTTAATGTGAACACACCAGTATTATATATAGGTATACGCTGTTGATAACTTTGTTTGATGAATAATGACGAGATAATTATAGCTTCGTCATAATTCCCATCAAAATAGATTTGTTTTTTTTTGTTACAAAAAAAAGTATAGATACATGCTATGTAACTTAGTTTTCTAAGTGAACGTTTGCGCACGACGGGTTACGTGGTAAAAAAATATATTTATGTAGTTTTAATTTACATCAATGAACTTATAGTAGTATGCCTTAAATGTACTTACGTAATTGATATTATTCAGTATTTTTTGCTGTACTTACCTATTTCAGTACGATGTAGTTGATGTTACGATGTACTTAGTATTAAATACCCAGCCGGGTCTTAGTTTAGTGAAACATTCCGAATACGAGAGTGTAATATCACACGTAATTTTGGCTGTAACGTAACTTGAGTAACTATTTCTCGCTGTTAATGAAGACATAATATTCGTTTTCCGATATTTTGGCACACTAATTGGTGACTTGGCACACAATTGGTGACTATTAAGATGCACAATACCTTTAAATGTTTAAATAATACATGTAACTTATTTATTGATGTATTTCGATTTTAAAGTAGAATTTTTAGTAAATGTTTGTGTGTGACTGTGTGTAATTAGCCACTTACATCTTCACATATCCTACTTAAATTACATATCCTTTCTTTCTAGAATGTAACAAATAATTATTTGACTTAAGTGATATACATCTGTCGATCTACGAATTAAATATTAGCAGATAAAAATATTGATAACGTTCCTGCAGAACGTAGGTGTTAATTGTAGAGCTTATCTCAAAGTTAACCCCAGAGCTTCTGAATTTAATTTGATTTGACGCGAACATAAATTTTAATTCCAGGGAAAAGCGCATACAGGTATTCCTATTTAGGTTCTATCTAACTACAGTTTTTGCAAAGATTTAGAATGTCCTATAATATACTAATCTATGAAGGAAATTGATTGGGCCAGATATTCTTTTGACGTTTAAAAGTACACATTCGCCATTTACATCGTAAGATTTCATTAAAGAGGACCAAGTGTTGTGAACCGGGGACAATACAAATCATATTACTATCCGGTGCCTTCGTGGTGGCCGACACGTGAGATCCGTAATTGCCTGCAGTTTTAACACGGTAAGAATGGGGTGCGTATGAAGATGTTAGGGCGTGTATGATGCAATCGGTAACATTTACACCAAGCAGGTTCAAATGATGCTTAAATAGCAATTGTGTGTATAAGCTTGAATTCGTTCTTCTATCTATCTATATCTTCACACCAGGTCCCTTACGGGGTAGGCAGAGAGCACCGAGTGCCAAATATCTCTATCCTT
>DVPD01000193.1:0-13260 GCA_018237605.1 Apyrrothrix (Melanopyge) sp. n. Burns01
CGGTGTACAGCAATAGGCCTACCCCTATGTCATGTTTGTCGTAAACTTAACAGGTGAAACGTGGAAGTGCACGACACTCCTTTGCGTATCTTTTCGGTAGTTACAGGCGTGACGTTATGTAAATAATAAATCATAGACAAAGTTGCACAACGTACAAGAAATAAATTGTATAATTAACAGTCACCTAAACCTACGCCATTTCAACCTCGATCCTCGTTAGTCGTCCAATTATGAGCGGGTAAGTAAATAATTATACAATGTAGCGTACATTCATTCGATAATACTTTTTCTTTACCGCTTGCTACTAGACAAAAATAGAAATAATGGTGCGAACATTTTTGATAATTTGACTGGTAGAGAATGGTATTTGTTAACAATAAATAAATAATTATGAACCACAGGTACGAGTAACTTATCGCTTTTTCATTTACCTATGCTCAGTATGTTCAGAAACATTCAATGATCCATTGCCACATACCCTTTTCTCCCTTTTCGGCTGGTCGGCCATTAGCACCGGCAAGACCCGGCCGACCGTCGAGTCCGGGCGGGCCACGATCGCCCTTAAAGCCTCTTTCGCCTTGCGGTCCAGGGTGACCCTAAACATAATCGTTGATTTATAATAAACAAACACTTATAATCGTATATAAAAAAATAGGTATATTTAGACACGATACCTACAGACCTACTTTTGAGGGACAGCAAGGCATCTGGGTCGAGAAGAAAAAGAATTGTAGCCGTATTTAACAGTAATTTAAAATGGATACCTCGTTGGTCGTGTTGGTTGCATGCGCGACTGCCGATCGAGAGGTCCTGGGTTCGAATCCCGGGTCGAGTACTACTAGATTTTTCTAAAATTAGAATTTCTAGTAGTGGCTTGGAGTCTGGAATAGTGCCCGGTGTATGGCAATAGACTCACCACCTATTCCATATTGGGAAGTAAACGTAACTGGTGAAACGTGGGAGTGCACTACACTCCTCTGCATACCTCTTCGGGGATTACAGGCGTGATGATGTTACGTTTCAATTTTTTGTACAGCATTGAGGCTCAGTCAAAATTTTGCTGTATTCTTACTAACCTCAGTGGAATATTACCGGGAGGAAGCCATTATTAAATAAAACATTTAATATCAACAAAGTAACAAATATCAGGTTTCAATTGTTTGAATCCTGGAATTTGCTGTTCATATTTCCTAATAATTAATATTACTAAATTTTCCTGTTAAATATATTTGGTGCAATCGTTTGCCTAGTTTCCGTGCGCACGTTATGTGCACGTCTACCAATTTGTGAAATAATGTACATACATATCCTCACGCCAGGTCCCTTACGGGGTAGGCAGAGCAAATAATGAATTAAAATTATTACAGCACAATGCAGCAGAGGTACTCGTACGGTCAGCCACGAAACAAAGGAATGCTAGCATCTGAATAACTTGTACCTACAAAAATATCAGGGGTATTTTAGCGGTAGTGTCGGCTTTTAACCTAGATTACTTATCAAAGATTTATACAAGCTATGGGTGTAGCGTTATTTGCATAGAACTAGATGTCTATATGTCTATTTTATCTGTGGTGTTCTACGGCGAGGTCGCGGAGTTGCGAGTGAGCGCGTTTCAAATCACAAGTACATAAGTATTCGTGAGACTCAACATAAATTTTGAAATCGAATCATAACTTGTCTTGAGGTCCTATTGAGGTCCTATCCGTGGTCTCAACTCAGAACTCTTACCGGTACACCACTTATGTATAGCGAGTGAACAAACGACGTACGTTTGATGTTGATCGTGTACGCTAAACAGCTACTTCGCAGCTCCGCACGTGTGCCCGCGTTGCTAAAATGTTTTAGATGTCGCCGTTTGATTGTCTTAGATAGGGTTACTGAGATTATTTCTATAAAATGTGATGTCAATGTCCAGATTATTCAATATTTGCTGTCTTCTATATTACGTGTTAAGTATATCCTATTAGCGTCCAGTGAGATCTTTGTGTATCAGTGTCTATGCGGCGTGTAGGAGCGCCGCAATTATCGTACATTTATCTACCTAACACCTATTTATGCTAGACTAGTGTCAGTAAACGTAGGATTACGACCAAATTAGACAGTAATTTAAATATATCTTAACACACAAATATAAAGTTACCTGTACGCTACGAAGCACAGTCGTTCAGACGAAGGGGAAATATTAAAGTACAAATTTATCACGCGTTCCCCGCAATCTGCGACGCTTTGAGGCTCTTTATTCGTGTACTAGTATTGTGTTAGAGGGGGTGTATTATGGTCATTGTGTCTAAATACATTCTGAAATTTAATACCTAAATGTCGTGTTAGATAATTGGTCGTTATTCAAATTCGATAATTATTCAATTTTTGAATGTTTGAAAATTACTTAATAATATAATTGTTTTAATATTGTACACGATTAACCTCATGTTTGATTGTAATGTCGTATCACTTAAATGTTTATAGCAATTGCGTAGTGGTATAGTTGAATATCGGTGACAGGATCACATTTTCGAATTAAATCGTAATTTTATAACAATTGATGTGCCTAAGTGTAACACTTTATTGTAAATGTATATAATATGATATTTGAATAGTTACGGTATTTATTGCAAGTCTCAGGTTGAAGTCGCGCGGCCTCGCGCCGTGCCAGCAGGCTGCCGGGTCCGTGGAATTGTGTTTTTGAGACAATAATAACTTCTTATTTGCAATTGTTTAACTTTCATTCACTGTTGCTTATTTCTATATTTGCAACTGTTCAATCTACGTCGATAACATTTTGCTAATAATATTTCTTTTATGTAAGAACGACTGTATTACTAATATTCCATACAAACTTATTTACTTATAACTCCGCGTTTAAATCAGACTTAATACCTAGGTAGCTAAATTTTGTATTCATTAATTGGGTACTGCGCTATAATGCTGTATGTAACAAAAACAACCATTTAATAGAAGACAAAATTTAAAATATACTCTCAAAATATTGAATACCACTTAATTTCCAAGTGTAAGTTTGTATGAAATATTGAGTACCTATTTTAAAAATGTCTAAATGTTTCTGGTAACTTGATTATGCATTATGTCACATTGAATAGCGCCGTGCAGGCTAGCGGTAGGTGTTCTCTCTATTCGTGGTAGATGTTTGTTTCGGTCAAATTCCAATATTATTGTGTACACGTACGTAGTTCAATGTCGTAACACTAGCTGTTAGATTTCCCAAATTTTTATAGCACGCCGTGTTTTTGCATTGTCGAGTAATAATAATATACTAGCAATTTTCGTTCGTGTATCGTTTAGATTGGCAACGACGTGTGCGTTTGGTGGGAGGGTCGGGGGTGGTGGGGGTGGTCGTTGCCTGTAATGTCGATGTATCGTTCATATTCGCCGTGTACACGATGTGATGGGTAATCGGGTAGTGCGTAGACTTGATTGTGATATCAGTAAACATTTTCATACGAGCATCCAACACTTGTTTCATTTTGTATCCCCAAAATCTTCAACTCCTACTACTTGCGTGAATATTACGTTTAAAAAAACATTGTTAACAAGTAAAGTTTAGAAAATCATTGCTTTTGAATGAGATTATAAAAAAGTATTTTCTACTGATTGAGAATTAACAATTTGATAGTGTTGATATAAGTTGTTTATTATGTATACAATTAAAGGTGTCTATATAATTTACAGTATATGTAGTGTAGGCGAGGGGCGATGGGTAGAGGAAATAAAAACAACAAATTATATACCGTATCAAGTAAGCTTTTTTAACTAATTTTTATATGGAACACAATACACTATAAAACATTAATTAGAAGATATCGGCCGAATATTTACAAAGAGCGTGGTCGGTGCGGGTCGCGCGACAGTCGCGCGACTGCCGCACAGTGGCTTACATATTCGGGAATTTTACAAGATTCCTGTTAGGAGTGGCATGTTAGTATTGCGGATATAAAGTTATATTTTGCCTCTGGTGCTTAAACAATAATTTGACATACATAATAAAGATAACATACATATGTGTATCCCTTACTAGGGCTCCCTGGCAAACAAGTCTGGCGCAATAAATACACTGGGGTGCATGTTATTTACAGTGAAGTGCCAGACACCAAGGATTACCCGAACATATATACTAAAAATGATCAGTCACAATTTACAAAAATCGCACAGAAACATTATTTATATATTATGTATACATACGTTAACAAAATAAAAATCATATCTGATGTATTAAATCATTTCTCATTTTTACACAAAAGCAGGGATACGAGTCGCCGCGGCAGCGGTTAACACTATTTTAAACAAAAAAAAATTAAATATGACAATTGCATACCGTAAAATTATGTTCTGAGATCATATTTAATACATCACAGGAGTTAGAGAAAATTAATTACATTCAACAAAGTACGACGTGCGTTCCATGTTCCCTGCGTCTCGAAACTCCCCTCCCCCCGCCACAGGCGCGCGGGCGAGCGGCTCCGGAATCCGTTACGATACTATTTGGCACATAACAACATCCGAATACACGTTGTAATAATTACATTTTAATCAACCATCTTTCACGTTGTCTCACAAACGGAGGCGGGGTTGAAGCGGCAAATATAAATACTTGACCAAAATCGCATAAAAGTCGGCCAAGCATTTGTATTTTTAGCAACAATATTGATTAAAATTGTTATATTACTAGTCCAATAAGAACAGTTCACGAATTTGCCAAAACAAAGATGCACTTCAACGTTGTATTTACTTTTTTGAGCACTACAATTTACAAGATATAAAATTTTAAAGATTAAGATTTACAAGATATGAAAAAAAAATTTAGTCTTTGTAACACTACGACAATACAGCCTCATAATGACGAATCATTACGAAGTTGTATTATGTATAAATTATATTGTACTATGATATGACATGGCTCACACATACTGCCGCGACCCCGGCGTCCGTTTCGGAGACAACAGAAAACTAAACAAACAAAATATGTATAAATTCATTCACAAACGTCAAATGAAACAAGTCATAGAGTAAAAGAACGACTGCAGCGCTCCTCGCAACAGATTATATATAAAAATAGGTGTAATTTTTTTAAGTTGTCAAATCAAAAACAAAAAATCAAGACTTCATTTAGAATTTAAATTCATTATAGTGAGACCTGGTCAGACTTACGACTACATACTTACGGTCCGATTGGAACGCACGCACGGAGCGAGTGTCCCTGCCCTTGGGCTACCACGGACGGGCGGGACTCGATGGGTGCTGGAAATGGAATATTTGGCGTACCAAGTAGTCGTTCCGTTCTCGTCTTTAATTACTTTATACATATATTTTCCTAATCTAGTGTACATTCAATATGATAATTACATTTCTCGAGCATTCTTCATATGTGTATGTGAAGATATTAAGACAAGAGTCGCAATTAATCTGGCAACTCGATAGCGTTGAAGAAGGTACTTATTCCTCTTTCCCATCTGGAAGTAACTCCCGTCCGCAGTAGGCTAACACTTTCTATACTCGCTTCGCAAACATCGCGTGTTCTCTCCAACAATTTTACAACTACCGAATGAAGTGTTATGAAAATGAAAAATGAAGACGTGTCTTTTATCATTATTATTTTCTACCGCGACCCTCACACCTAAACAGAAATGAGAGTAATTTGTACTTGACCGAGGGCCACGGCGCCGTGTCGAAACTCGCGGGTCCGCCAGCGAACGGTAAACGCAATAGAAATCCAATATTCAATACAAACAATCATCGATACAATGAAACATATAATTCAATAAAATACCATCAACAAAACGTATATACTTAATCTGTGGCGTCATAACGAAACAAAACACAAATACTCAAAATTATTGCATTAAAATCGCCTTAAACTACGTCCGTAATCCATTAAATTAAATATTGGCAAATATAGTTTTGTTACGCGCGAGGCACGTAACAAAATCGTCCCGCGTTGAGTATTTGTATTTCACTTATACTATCTTACTGTTGCTATGGTTACTGCGTTTTGTTTGAATATTACACGTGAAATTCGTCGGAAAAAACGTCCTTCGAAACCCTTGCGAAAGGGTTACAAAGGAACAATTTTCCTCAAAAAAGTCTAAAATCGCATCAAAAATAATCCCACGACGTTTGGAAGAAAATTTTATTTTCCCCGCCCCGTGTTATTATTTTCGAGGCCTACGTCTGTTGTGACCTTTCATTCCGCACATTGGACACCTGTTACGCCGGCTCGATTGTTATACCAAAGTTATCCTTAAAATATGACAACTTAAACAGAACTAAAATTAACGTTACGTCTACTACTATAACTTAATTTAAATGTCAAAGAGATCATAATAAACTTATAGAATAATTGTCACATTATATATTTAATATATTGCCCTGAACAAAAAAAGTAAAATAAACCAATGTTACGGTAGTTTTGGAAGTGTGTAGCCTTGAGCAATATTTGGTACTTGTGATGTTACGTGACGATGCGGTGACAATACAATATATTATTAATCATATACGTTACTATATCATGTCTGAAACTATCTTACAAAACTACTTAACATAATTAAATTGTTCTGCACAATGTTAACGCGTCGGCGACATCAAAATAATAAATTAAGATATACATATAAAATAATGTTTGCACAATCGCCTGTAAAAAGACTTGCGCGCAAAATTGAACGACGCCACGACGGCTTGGATAAGAGATGTAAAGTTACTACATGATCTGAGGTAATGTGGACGTAAGGAAACAGCGCGCTGTGCCTCGCGGTGCCAACGGGTTACCTGAACCATACACTTCTGAAAGACGATTTCGAATTTCCCGGTGAAATGTTTCAAACGCACATAAATGTGAGTAGCAAGCAGCTACGGCGTAGTTCAGTTGCCCTTGGAACCAGTCCCTTGTTCGCGTTCAATTCTGGCGGTGCAGTGGCGAGGCCTAGCTGGTACGCTTGAATGTCTGCGACAAACGTGCCACCTTGGGCGGGCGGATGTGCGCCCCGGAGTACTCGTGCTTGTGTGCTGCAGGCGATTTCTTCCCGCTACTCGATAACCGCTTTCGAGGCTTCAGGAAATCTAGAAAGACGAAAACAGTTCTTCATTAGTTTGGACAGTAATTTAGAAGACTAAGTTGGCTAAGTTCGAGATTTTTCTCGAGCGCTATCGCGGAAGTAACGAGTTACTTAAACATACAAAAAACAGTGCGAACGTTCTTAAACACTCTTGTTAAAGTGTAACATATTCAGGCAATAAAGTAAGAGAGCATAAAAACGATCGTAAAATCTACTTATATCGAAGGCGTGGCCTGCAACGAGTGATTCTGTCGAGTTTTACGATCTCCGAAACTGAAGGTTCGTTAAGACCCGGATGCCTGCTCCGCTCGGCTCGGGGACCCTGCAGTTGACACTTTTACGACTTTATCCGCGGGGATAGGCCCGTAAAAAGCTCGCTCTAGCGCACTTAATGTACCCAAATCCTTTTTACAAAATCCTGTCGTCGGCGACGCCCTTTGTGACCATTTCTAATTTTGTAAAAAATATAGCCTTAATAACGATAAAAGTTTTACGACGTTTTTACTACTGTTTAATCTGCGCTGTAATGGGTGAAGGCTGTGAGTTACTGGTGTGAGATACACATTTACGTAGAGCGAACGTTCCGTTACAAAGCTATCGCGTGTTCACTTCAAAGTTCACGAGCGGCGGCGATTAGATAGTGCGTATTGTCGATTCCAGTAGACATTGAACTTTGGCGTATACGACTTTTGTGACGAAATATTATACAATAAAAACACCACCTCTTTAAAGGTGTAATCTCGACTGTCATAGTTAAAGATCGTTGTTGTTCTTTTAGGATATAAGTTAAATTTGTATTCTTCGGATGCTGAGGACAACTTAAAATTAAACCTCAAATCAGTATTTTTTTGTCATTTTAAACCGTAATATCACGGGATTACAGTCCCCGAGAAGGTAAACAGAGGAGTGTAGTACACTGTCATGTTTCACCTGTTACGTTTACGTCCCAGCATGGAACAGGGGAGAAAAGCTTAATGCCATATACTGAGCACAAATCGACTCCAAACCAGAACTTTTAAGAAGAAAAGTTAGAAAAACTCAATAGAACTCTACCTGGGATTTGAACCCAAGACCTCTTGATTAGCAGTCACGCTTGCAACCCACACGACCAACGAGGCAGTCCATTTATAAGTTAATTTTTATTTTTAGAGCTTTACGATAACCGTCTTCATTTGTCTTCAAAATGAGTTCAAAATTATAATGGTTTGCTGTTGACAGTGTTGAATTATAAATATATATTAAATAACTAAGAGATGTACAGCAGTTAATTTGTAGTTTTAGAATACGGTCAAGATAAAAATGGTAATTAGATTATATGTTATTACGAAGACAATTTTAATTTATTGAAATATTTTTAATACTTTTTTGTCCGGTTCCGATTAATCTCCATATCTCTTTTGTTTTTATATGTGTAGGTTTTTTTGTGTACAGTCGAAGTAAACTGGAAATAAATGTATTCATACTTTAAGAAGACTATTTATGAACGTAGCTAAAATTATAACAGTAATCAATATTCTGAATAAGGATGCTTCATCAAATATCAATATCGAAAGTTGATAAGTTCCTAAATAATATAGGTTGCGTCATCACAAACAAACATAACATTAAAGTTCATGTACGAACAAAATCAGAGATAATCTTCAACGGCTGGCCAGCGAGGCGCATAGCAACACGCGCTCAAGGTCAGACTCATCAACGACTTGCGGCGTCGGGTGACATATGTACCTACCGACATGTTGCGATACCTAATTAGAAAACACACATCACACGTGTGTGTATTAGCGTTGTACAATATAAATATACATTTCTTCTTGAAATGTGTCACGTTGCTTCATTGAAGATGATTATGTCCAGTGTTTGATTTTGAGCACTAATTTTTAAAGCTGTCTAACGATATAAATTCATTTCTAATTTGCGTTTTATTGATTATTCGTAACGTTTTCAACGAAACCTTTTTAATCCTAGTTACTATTTCCTTATAACGTGATATTATAAGCAGTGATAGCCTAGTGGTTTGAAATTCAGCCTCACACTCCGGGAGGCCGGGTTCAAATCCTGGCGCGCACCTGTTTACAAAATGTGCGTTTTAAGTTAGACTCATCACCTTTTCTATATTGGGACTTAAACGTAACTAGTGAAACGTGGGGGTGTACTACACTCCTATGCCTACCTCTTCGAGGATTACAGGCGTGATATTACGTACTATTTCCTTATAACGTAGTCGAATGTTATTAATGAAGTAGCAAACTATGTTAGGAACGCTGAGTTGCCGATACAAAGACGTGCCTGTTCGATAAACAAACACTAACCGAGCCGATTTCAGCAATCGCGCTGATAAAACATAACCTTCAGATATTGGTACCGTAAATGATTGTGCTGATAGTTAACAGATTCGATTATAATAGGTATGCACGAAATGATTCGGTTGCCAAATTTCGTGGAAAGGACAAGTTACTAAGCAAAGTGTGACTAAACAATCTTGATAATAAAACGAAGACAAGTTTCGACTGTCAGGTAATAATAATAAAGAGTATTCGTTGGAATCACCGTGAAAAAACCAATGAGTGTTCGCTTCTGCAGTCGGGAACTATGTCAATGACGTCACGTGGTTCTACTGCTCAAGGTCGACTGGTGGACCACGCCGCCTCATCGTATCATTTCCCGCCGATTTTACTCGATAACCGACCACGTGCAACGCACATACAGAAACAGTAAGCAATAAATTGCTATTAATCAGCCAATCTCTCACGTGCTATTTTAAGGGCATTACGCAACAAAAACGTGGCGACGCTAACCTATCTGTAAATCTGAGTGAATGAATTCGCATTGTATTTATTACATCTCAAGAACAACAACATAAACATATTTGCGATACAACTCTCTATTCAGCAACAAACGAGAAAATACTTTCACATCATTACGCAACAAGTTTCCCGCCAATCTTCAATGGAGCGTTTCGCGCCATTTTCTTGCACGAATTTATGCGGCTCGTTCGCCGAGTGCGCTCGGACCGTGTTGTTGGTTTAGGGGCTCGTTAAATACGTTTCGGTCGGATTATATGTGCTCTTGGCTCGCGTAAACATGCGGGTGTATGCGTAAACACTATGGCCTTGAGGTTCGTGCGCGTGCTCCCAGCGTGGCCGCGACGTTTCTGTTCAAACAACTCACAAATACTTATCACCGAGTCGCTTTATTATCAATCTTTTATCACGTTCGGTCTAATATGCGGTACGCACAAATGTGGGCTAAGTTTGTAAATGATAATGTTCGTATAGCGTACGTACGATACCATGTGCTTCTTGGATTTCAATAATATCAGAGTAATATCTACAATCGTTAACTGTCAACAATAATTAAATTTATCATTGTACAATATTTATCAGTCTATAAGCAAGCTGATGACAATCTTCAGTGGATTGCAAAGATAATGGGTATTTTATACTCTTTTATAATGACACGCTGTTTTCATTGTACTTTAATTTATATGAGAACAGTACATGGCTAACGTAATAACTTATATATTTTTTTGTTCGCATGTAATAAAGGACGTTGGTGCATCTTCCAAAAAGAATGATTATATCGTAATTTCGAGTTTCGAATGCAAAGTTAACAGAACGACAGAGTTCGCGAGAAATGTATTGGGCAGTCGAAGTGCGGTTATTTCGGTCGACCTAAATATCTGCGCGGGCGCAAACAACGCTTCACCTCTCTTTCTGAATGTTTTCGTGTTTACGAACACCACCAGATATCATCACCTATTTTCATAAATAGTATACAATTATCCATATTACAAACCTAATGTATCTTTTCGTCTTATTTTAACGTCGAAACCTTTAGTGAGAAGATTTACTTACTTAACATTATGCAACAATGTACAAAATCCAATTTGTCTCTGGTAAACAATAGAAATTGAGCCAACAATGTAACTTGGCAGCTGTTTAACTCGAAACAATATGCACCGAATGCAGTGCACGCCCTTAGAAGGCAACGTTTGATGGACACGCATCCGTCTCGTCTCCTACACGGCTGGAATCCTTGATGGATCGAGGAAAAAAATATATAAAAGCTAGGACTAATCGACAAGAAATGCGAAGGGCCCGTCTCGAGAACCGTCAAATTGGATTTTTTTGAGTCACGCTTCCTCGGGGACCAAATCGGTGTTGTTGGAGCGTCATTTTCGTCATTCCTTTGAAGGAGGCCGCTGCACGCCAGGAAACAACATGCGCTGTGTGAATAGATAATTCTGGAGGCTGTCGTTATGGCAACATCGTAAAGGAGCTCTGTTTACGCTTTTTACAATCCTCGACGCATGCGTCTCTTAAAAAACCCATTATGTCGAAGTAAATTGCCTCGACTCCGGCAAAAATTACTGCACTTACTTCACTTCGTGTTTATTGTTAAAGAACGTGCCGTACAAAGGTTTCGTGCGGAGAGAAAAGTGTTTCCTTGCGCACAAATGTTGTCCAAATGCTGTTGCCTCGAGCCCACCGGAATGACGTAAGGCCGCGGGTCACGATCCGAAAGGATCCAGTGAAATCGTGGCCATCATTACGGCATCATTGCACGAACATCTTGAGCTCGCCTTTACAAATTGAAAATTCCATCTCCGGGAATGTAAATTACAGGGATAACGATTCTAGGAGATGATAATTTCTAAATAAGTAACTTTTTTCTTCATCTAAAAATAAATACAAAATATTAAGACAAGCATAATTCTGTTAATGTAAGAAAAAATTTAATACAAACGACGATAGACGGTGCCCACGCGCTGGTCGACATCTAAACTTATAAATATCCGAAAACTTTACATACAGACAATCGGCAATCCGCGAAACATTTCTAATGAACGATGGCGAGACTGGTTCTGGCGTGGTGTGTGAAGCGGACGCCAAACTGTAGCCACACAGACATGTCTTAACTTGATCGAGCGCGTCCCGGTCCGCGATCGCAACACGTAATCTTACGTATCTATAGATATACTGTTTATGGGAGGCGAGGGGGGATGTTGGAAAAAACGGACGCGGATTTGTTAGGCGTGGGCGGCGACTTCGCCCGCGACAAAACAGGTTAGTAACTCGCTGCCCTAGCGCACACCACACCGACTTACTTTTTATTTGGTTCGTTATAACAGGGCTGCAAAATCAATCCTGCAATACGACACGTCCGAGACAGGTTGGCGATTTTTGGTAGATGCAGCAAAATGTTCAGCCAGTCACATAACCAAATACATAACCCCTGAGAATGCACATATTGAAAAATAAAACATTTCAAAAACATGGTATTGGTGTACAACTCGATATCCAGTTGCACAATAAGACCCCAGTGAGGTGTGTACAGGAAACCAATTTGTTATAACAGCGGCGACTGGAGATCGCGAAGCGGGGAATGCCGCTCGCTAGCATTGTAAGTACGAACCAGTTCCCAAATATCTAGGTCAAGTGAAAGGCGATTCGATGTCAAAATCACTGTTCGTTGCGGACACGCACTGCAATGCCATACATCTAAATAAATATCTATGAACAAAAAATGTAACCACATCACACATACATTATACTGTAATTCTAGAAAAGTATTTGAATAATTGAAGTCAATATATTTACGAGCATATGGGATTTATATTGATGGGCAACCCTAATAGAGGTCTAGTGTACAATTGGATGATAAAAAGTAACAAAAACGAATCCCCAGCGTATCCGTATACCAAATACGTATATATAATATAGCTGTTTGTGCTCCGGCTACTGGTTTTAAGACATGGCAGCCTAAACAAATAAGTGACATGCAGCCAGGTAGCACATTGTATCCCGCTCTTAACATTTGTTCAATATTATCTGATATAGTTTATTTAAATTGCGGTCAACGTCGGCGTTTTTTGTATCTGTCGACTGGATGATAGGGCCGCCCTTATTTTAAGATGTTTTATTATGACACAGGGTGGAGCGTGCGTGACGGATGTATCGCCGTCAACTTCCTCGACGTGACGTATGGAAAAAACGGCTTATGCCTCATAAGTTTTTGTGTGCAAGACATTTCAGTATTTAATAAAACCGTTCAACATAAGTGTGCTCGAGGGAATTGATTTGCTGATTTGAGAGAGCTTATTTTTATCGACCCCATCGCAAATGACGTCACCAAGCCAAATGGTTTTTTTCTGCAACTTTTTTAATTTTAGAACAATTTGTAAATGACACGGAAC
>DVPD01000194.1:0-13258 GCA_018237605.1 Apyrrothrix (Melanopyge) sp. n. Burns01
GAAGAGGTAGGCAGAGGAGTGTAGTGCACTCCCACGTTTCATCAGTTACTTTTAAGTCGCATTATGGAATATAGGGTGAGACTATTACCATACACCGGGAAATCCCAACTCCCAGCCATTACTAAAAATTTCAAATAAAAAATCTAAGTTAGTAAAATCCAAAAGTACCTGACCCAGGAGTCCGACCCAGGACCTCTCGATCGGCAGTCGCGGCGGCAGGCGGTCATGTTCTTATTTGAAAGAACATGATAAAATAAAATATCAAGTATATTAATATTTGAGATGTTCCGAGTTCCTTCGGAGCTCGGGGCTAGGCATTCTAATCATAATTTCTGATTAAGAAAATGTAAATTGAAATGTCACGTATAGTGGCCCCTATACAAGTTTTAACTTTTATACCATGATAAACCCACTACACGGATCCAAAGACTTTAATACGACAAAATGGCGCATCGCGGTCGTGTCGCTGTCGTGAATTAAAAATGGGTTTTAAAAGTATTTTTAGTCACGACTGGTGACTGCATAAGACGAGTCGATTTAACTGATGTAGTGCATCTATTATGTTTTTTTAATGTTTTTACAACACAAGTAATGCACCTGCCTCGAACTAGTTCAAAAGAATCTAGAAACACTATGACGTCTATATACGAATCTAATATAGATATAGACAAAAAAAGTAACATCACGCGTGTAATCCCTGAAGAGGTAGACACGGGAGTGTAGTACACCCCACTATATAGACGTAGATAAAACAAAACTGTAACTCTTTTAAAATTTACATTTACATAAGGGCCTAGATTATTTAAAAATAACATGAATTATTATTATTAGTCGAGAAATCAAAACTATTTTACCTAAGTTTATATATAGTAGGTATAATTAATTATTATACACATACTATATTCAAATGACCGGATGCGGATATTTATATTACAGAAATGCCTACATCAGGCTCCATGACGTAAACACAACGTCAGGTACACTAAGGATAAAGTTACCCTAATTGTTATCGATACGCAAATCATACGTTTATTTATATTAAATTACAATCTCTACCGGAACTAGAGCTAAACACTCATGATAGTATGGTACGGTAAAAATAGACATCATTTAATACATATTACAGCTATAATGCGTAGAAATAGTGCAAGCCTTTTATATTATTAGCAATATATCCTTATAGCGTAAGAAAACTCTACATTGCTAGGAAACTACGCGCAAGGAAGTTTTTTTTGGTAGAGTTCTACACCCCCATCGCCAATGAAACTTTCTACAACAACAAATCGCCAACGTTTGTAAATAATGCCTTATCGTCCTTAATAACAAAAAAATCAAGACACCGCGACTACAAAACGAGTTTTTACCGTTACATTGCTGAAAATATGTATGCGTAAACAAAACTACGGTCGGGACCAGTTCCAAACGAGTTCCCGTATTATTGATTTCGCGAAAAAAAATAGAAACATCACTGTACGCGCACAGCGCGTTTTTTTTTTTAATTGAATACATTTATCGATATTACTCAGTGATATGTAATCGATTCTTCATGCGTTTATAAGCGATGATCGCTCGCCACTATCGTATCTCTCGTTCAAAACAAGAAAGTTCACGGGCCTTTAACACTACGAAGAATGTTAAACACCGTACGATTGTGTGAATCGTATACGTGTATCGAATATGATTCGATCGCGGCTGATAAATAAACAGTGGTCAGCCGCCAACCGGACAATGCCCTTTGCGATTTCCCAGCACAACTCCGGGCGGCGTGTGTAAGTAATGATCGCTCGAGCTGCATCATGGCGCAAGTTGAGGAATAAACTGTAAGAATGTAGCACGCGAAACAGCGGTACTTTCTCAACCGACCACGGTACCCTTCAGACGCCGTAATGATGGTAGGTCGATGAAAGTTTCATTGAATTACTACAAACTCGATATCTTCATCTATATATGTACACCCGAAAAAATACCGAAGCCACTGCCAATTATAATTTTTTGTGACACTCAACATTCGTACGGTTAAGGCGAGATCATGAAGGATCAACGCTCTCCACAAATGCCAAAGCAATAGACCGAGTAGATTCGTGAGAGGCGCTCTATAGATCCGGTCGTTCACCTTGCGATTATGTAGTTTTTTTTTCACTCTTAATGCGATGTCGTAATTTGGAAAGTGCGGAAATGGTAATTTCTAAACGGCAGCAAACCGCTCGGCTCATTATATCACAATCCCGAGCATCTCGCTGGCAGATGCGCGCGGAAGAAAGGTCAGTGAACTTGCGAAACTTCACCTGTCACAGGCGAGGGGAGAGAGACAAAGGCCGTGACGCAACGAAGAAAGTGCGGAAACACTAGAGCGCACAGATTACGTCAACCGACGATACCCAGATGAGGCTAGGAATCAAATTTGGAATAGCCACGCGTTCCGAATACCGACGCGTCGCGACGCTCCGCCACTTGCACAACCGATGGCCGCAGCGGAAGAGAGTGCGGGCGAAACGGCACACTACGGTGATGCAATAAAGAAAGTGCGGAACTGAAGTGGGTTTTCTAACGCGGTGAACGTACTCGACCATTAGACATGTATCATTTGGGTCGGCAAAGGCTCCTGCGGCACGGCGGGCGACGACCCCGCGCGCAGAAGCGAGCCAATATGTATTTCGCACTCGGCCGTATGATATAATATAGTCCACTAGGAAAACAACTACGCGAAACCGTGGCGGCGCGACCGAACGAAGGGAGATAGGTACCCCTTTCAAACTCCGAGTTACATCAAACTTTTGCTGTAGGTCGCAACGAGGTGTTAGGTAACGAGTGTTGTCACACTTGTTTATTGCGATTACGGTGTTGATGTAACGCGTACGCCGCAAGGAAAAGCGGCTGCGAATTGGAAGAACTGCAAGTAGCCCGATCGACGCTAGCGCGGCCTTAGGAATAGGCGAAAAACGTGTTTAAAAGTGGATATGTCAAGTTCAGCGTGTGCGAGGCCGATGCGCGAGCGCAGTGTGCAGGGTGGGGCGCGCGGGCGGGGAGCGTTGACAATGAATGGCAAAGCACCGTTGTACTTGACCCAGTATTCGGGCCGTCACGCCCGCCCGCTGCAGCGCCGAACGCACGGCGGATGATACACGTGACAGCCGCATTTCAATACCGACGAAGTCTGTAATGCATCAACGATGTACGAAATATATTATCGATGCTAACTAACAATCGTACCGCGGCATATATATATTTTTAACAGGGCCTCATTAAACCGTGCTGCAAAACAACAACCGCTCTTGATAGCTTTGACGTCGCCGTATTGGATCACTGGGCCACGGTAATAAAACTTCATTGGCGCGAGCGCTCGGCGCACGTTTACGTAAATCGAGAAAATATTAGATGGATCGAGACGCGTGTAAGCGTGTCTTTCATAACCTAATGATATCCTTGTATGCGAATGAGCGCTGATGTTGCCATCTGCGGTCGAATGATCCTCAAATTCGTGCTTCTAGTTTATCGAATTTGTTGAAACGTATACTTGTAGCGAGCGGTGAACGACACTGATCTAATATATCGGGTGTAGTGAGTATCCTATTACGCAAGGTCGCGGGCCGCACCTGCTCTCTCTGCAACCATTGCAGCGGTCACAAAACGTCGCATATTTTTTGTGTTTTATCCATACCTGCAGAGCACACGGGCAGTTCAGGTATTCAGCCCGACTCTCCACCTGCCACATGACCTTTAACCGGTGATACCTAGACAGCTTGCAAGTACTAAAATTTAATTAATAAAAATTAAAACTCTTAATATATATGGCCTTCTAAAAGGTGTGAATTGGAACGACATAAATTTATTTAACAAGCGTCTTGTTAGAGAAATTTATGTCATTTAAATTTCTTTATAAACATTTAACGTGCACAGTATCGAACCTACACTTACTTATGATTTCGGGTATCCTTATGAGCCACGAGTAGTGTGAAATGAATCGATTGCAGCGCTCGCGGCGTCCGGTGTCGGCGAGTAATAATCCAAGTGGGTTAAGGTTCCACCAAGGATTTGTTGCGGCAAAACTCCGCTCCAAAACCGAGCGTTCGTTACAATGAGCTAAGTGCACGCCGCACCGGCCGTCGGTTCCGCTGCATTTGTTCATTACCTTTTGTAATATGAACGTTTTTCCACTGCGCCCTAAATTAATGGCGACATGCAGTCTGCAACGGGCGCCTGAATGGACCCAATTTCTATTCACCAGGTAAAGTGATTCAATAAATGTTAGAGCATTATGTATATCATTCACCTGCCATATACAGTTATAACGTCGCAAACAAAAAACGAGCTTCGCGTCTTTTGTTTAATTAGTGTCCGGCAAACAAAAGTAACTCAATCGTTAGGCGTCCCTTTGTCCGCGTACTTATAGCCGGGAACAATGGAGGCGTCCTTTGTGACACTGTCGAGACTCGGCGAGTACTCAAAACTGAGCGTAAAACAAACAGGTTAATAAGTTTCAAAACGATCCAGATGTATTACAAAAGCGGTAGCACACAACTGTTTGGTAACAGCGCGGCCGATTGTTTCACAACTCGCATCGCAGCGTCCGGACCGCTCGATTAATTGTTGCTATCGCTCAGCATCCACTGTTCGATTCTTTTGTTTCACCTACCGACCCATTGTCGCCGGCCTAAGAGTACTCCAAAGCAAATATGGAGCTATTATAAATTGAATCGCTTTGTTAGCTAAGATTTGCGGTAGTCATTAATGGCTCATTTGAGAGGTAGGTATTATTAAAAGCATATTGTAGTCACTGAACACGTTTTTATTTTAGCACTGCAATGTTCGACCTCGAGCTTGTTATGTAACAAATAGAAATAACATTTAATGGCCCAAGTCGCTTTTGTTACTTCATCAATGTTCTCGGTATCATTGAGCAAATAAGGCACGTTGGAACGTTTTATCTGCCTTCAACTCCTCCTAGCGGCTGAGTCACAAAATTACATTTTGTGAGTAAAACATAGGAATCCTTTACGGCCGGCACGTCGAATGATTTCGTGTCTGTTTGGGTGTTGAGGTTCTAAATATTAGCACACAGTTGATGCAATTGACAGGTTGTGCAACGGAGTTTAAATAATAAACGTAGGCCTTCAATCGAGCGACCTCCGATTGGCTAAATTGAAATATGTTTGAAGTTGGGTTAGGTGCTGGCTTGAATAGGTATATGAATGAGCACATGGCGTGATGGATTATGATGGTGGTATACATAGGCGCGGGAGGTATTCAGAAGCGGCGGAGAGTGCGGTGCGCAGGCGGCGCGCCGGCAGATGTTTGCGAAGCATTGTGATCCGAACAAAAGCAGGTAGACCCGGAGGACGCACCGCGCCATGTGCTGTGTCATTTTTTCATGTGATAACATGTTTTAGGTAAAAATCCAAAAAAAAAGTATTCTAATCTGACCCGACAGATGGCCACGCACATGTTCACCCAAAAAAATATCAACGTGAGATTAATAGAAATGCGTGGGGTTTCTGCGGCTGTCGAAAATTCAATTTCGACGCTAACGAAAACGCTTTGTTTTCGCGATTCAACTACAGTAAATTAATTACGATGGTTTCCCTTTGTTACAAAAGAGAGAAACGAATCGAATCCCAGTTATCAAAATTAATAACGGCAAAAGCAATTTACTCTGATCGCGTAATATCCTGCCGCGCGTATTTATTGAGCTGAGTTTTCGTTTGTTTTCCGTGCGCGGGAAATAATAACAGTCCGATGCGTTTACACGTCTGAACCGGGAGCAAAGGGCTCGGGGCTAGTCTTTACGGTGTTCAAAGAGCTAACAGAAAAGAGTAAGCAAGGGGGCCATACGTTCGAAGAAAAGAGCGATCGAAAAAACGGCAAATATTGACCTCGGAGCATATGTCGAAAGGCAAACTTAGAGACTGGTTATAAAGTGCATTTGAATAAATATTCGTTGCTTGAATGTAACGAAACTTTGTTGACCTTACGTATCGAATGTCAGGATGTGAGCATTCAGATAGAGTTGTCATCAGGTGTACAAATAAAAGGAACGCCTGCGCACACCACTATGCCACTGGGACCGTTGCCTTTAAAGAAATTATTTACAATCATACACGTCATTTCTAAGCCTATATATATACTTGCATATAATTTAATATGACAACGATAAATATGAAGGACACATATAGCGATTTTATTTATAGCGAAATTATATATTGAGCAAATAATTGTCGTCTAATTAAATATGCAAATAACGCAGGCGCCAATAAGACATGACTCTGCTTTCCTACCTAAATAAAATACTGAATCTTAAAATAAACTCGACGCTATAAACATAAGAAATTGTTGGCCATAAAATACCACGAGGGGCAGATTTACAGACTGGACCTGGATTACAAGCTATGACTATTCGAGAAGATGTCTTGTGTTCTTTGCCGTGAGGTTTAAATTGTGATGGCGGATCAACTTGACAATACACACTCATTTAATATCTGCTCGGAATGCGAATGTCGAACACGTGCGTTTCGCAGGTAGAGCCTGCATGTGCACACTATTGTGCTCAAGAAAATGTGTTTGTCTCGACCGTGAATAGGAAGCTTTGCACAATGGACGCTCTTTCAATCGGACCATCATCGATTCGTAGACGGAGATAAATCATGCGTAGGAGACAACACAATGGCACGTCGTCTTGTTTACTCGAACATCTGTACGTTCCGCGAGGTGGTGTTTAGAAATTGGCAAGTTCATAGAAAATGGTGCGCTTTGTTACAACGCACGGGTAATTGTTGAAAGATTAACCCGATACGGGCCCCAACAATACAATTAGAACACCTTGACGGTTTTTTCTTTGATTATTCCATTCGAATGAATGACAATGCGTCGGATCGTTCGGTCGGGCCGTTTGTATCCCTGGCACGTAAGCACCGCGTAGACTGCTGAGCGTTGCGACCTTACGGCACTTATCTGCCCGCGATAAGGGAGATTGTGTGACCTCTAAGTGTTGAATAGGTGTCTCCTACAATACTGATAAGGGAAGACCATTGACCGTGTACAGATAGCACGCACCATAACTGTAAATTACCTACCCTAATTACACGCCAATTGAGAATGTTTGTCTATGATGCCGCCGAAGAGTCCTTGGTAAATCCACAAAAGGGTTTGAACATTTATTGATTATTCCGCGTCCGGAACGTCGGTTTCAATCGATCCAAATAATAAAAAGTCAAGAATGATTTGTTAAATATTTCCGTATATCAAAAACGAAAGTTCCCAGGTTTTATAATAAAAAGCATTGTTTAATACCAGGGGAGCATAGCGCACTCAATATTTCGAGTGTTCTCTAAAGCCGGATGTGACGGAACCGGAAACGGAGCTATAATGTAGTACAGAATTCATACGACAGATGGCCGATAGTGTAAATAAAATGACAAGAAATTTTGAAAAAATTAAATGGATAAATTTGGAATGACTAGTGGATACGCATTTAGTACCACTTTCCTCGTTTGCGGCTAATTTATTTTCCTGCTTATGAACCAAAATCTGATTCAAAAATTTCTCATTGATGTTAATAGCGGTAAATTATATTGTATATATGTAGGTACTTATTAGCAATTTACTTAAATAATACAAGAATTCCACTACTATCCAAAATATAATTTACCGTGTAATTGAATTCATATATTTCGCAATTCACGTCGAAAAATCCTCGGTTATGTCGCTAAAGTAACTAAAAATCTTCCTTACCACACGACAAAAGACCTGCCTGTCTGTTTAAGTAATTATCACTCTCACGTTCTTCAAATTAAAATTGAATGTATTTGAGATCGAAATACATGCCTGTAATTGCAACAACACAATAAATCTTCCAACGTTTTAAAAAACATACATAAATCTAATATCCTTACTGACGTCCATTGATTCGTGACACTTAAAGAATAATCGTTTTCAACTGTAATTATTAATTATATAAAGATTTAATGGTCAATGGATTACATAATAATTAAAATTTATTGGTAATAAACCATAAGCTCGATCGTTATTTTTCCCGTTGCCTCCAAGGGCATCCGAAAAGGACAAAACATGTAATGGTCAATACATTGCTGTTGAGCGATTGTGAACAAGGGTTAGTAGTCGATATTCTTAAAACATTGAAATAGGTATATCTAAGTATTTCTTATATTGTTGAATTGAGACGGAACTAGTTGGCAACGGAACGTGTATAACCAGCCAAACACAATATTAGCATATGGCCGATAGAGTGTAGCGTTGAACGTAACACAACGACGGCGACATTAAATTATCGGAAAGCCTACGCGAGACAGTAACGACTTGTAAATATGTCCATTGAAATAATACAATACGAACGATATTAATACCTTCGAACGTTTCTATTATTCGAATGTCTGAGATTAATTCGATGATATTGTTATTTGCTTGTCAAACGACTTTGCACTTTTTGACAATCTCCCGGATGCAGATATGGCAAAACGTTTGTCGGAGAATCACGTCTATGTTAGGTGCATAGAATCACTAGATGTATAATTCTAAACAGTGAGATCATATCAAAACAAGATGGAGATCACGTAGGTATGTCTATCGATGTTTACAATAAACGTTGCGTCAGTTTAAACGGATCTGTAATCTATTATTTTAGACTTCTACAGATGAGAAACATTGTATCGTGTATCTTTGTTAGTGATAAGAGGCGTTAAATTTGAATTGGACCGTCTGGTAGGTGTTCATGGTGGAGGGGATCGGAGGCGGAAGAGCAGCGTTTGCGCAACTGACATTGAACCGAGCCACCGTGCTCGAGCGGAGGCCGAACGCCGGATTCTTACTCGAGCATCGGTAACGACAATGATAAATTAATGTGTGTTATTATCGATTAATTCGTACCGGTTTTCGATACCAACCGACGGATCGAGGAAAACCGTTTGATACAAACGTTTCCATTACAATCGAGATTTCTCACAAACAGGATGTGAACTGCGCACTGAACGCGGAAGTTGACGGAGCTTATCATTCATTTGAAAACATTCGTTGTTTTCCAATAGAATCGTCTCGAACGATTTCAATCTCGCAATAAACTAACAATTGTAACTGCATCGTGCATATGTTTGTGCATGTGAATGTTATGGCGGCTCATTGACAACGTACCTATTCAATATCTATTGAAATAGAAGATACTTCATAGAGGTTACTACTGACGCAATTCGCAAATGTAAATGATGTAAGTATAGGTGTATATTACAAGGATGTGTATGGTCGAAAACACAATCACGTGTGCCATTTATCAGAAAACTTGTGGTTGTTATCAAAACACCCAATATACAACCTATTTCTTTGAACTTGGGGAAAAATCGTACGGTACATTTATCGTGGCCTCTTTATCCGCAACTAGATAAGGACAAGTAGGTAATTTCCTGTGTTCGTACGTCATTTATCCGATTTTATTGCCCGCGTGGACGATATTAGCATCGCTAAATCATTTGATACGGGAATTCACGGACGACAAGGGGGAATAACAAATCAATGTAGTCGATACGCGGCGTTTTGTATCTTATCGCGAGTGAGAATAACGTGCAAAATAGCGTGCGATTTAGACAATGAAATGCAAAATGTTTATCTGAAACCTAATGGTGTCAATAAGTTCCTTTTTCCTGTTGTTTTTCGAGAAACACGAGATACAAAATAAAGAGATAGAGAGAGTGAAAGAGAGATAAAATAGCAAGACTACAACGCAAATATATACTATTCATGACATTGACGAACTGAACGTAAGAGATGTTGGCCACGATGTAAGATACATACAAACAAAATGCTTTGTTAACAAATATTATACACTTATAATAACTTATTGTTGAACACACGAAAAACTGAACGCAATTGTAAAGATCATATAATTTCATGCGACGACCATGAAATGTGGTCTTGGAATATTTCTTATGTCTTTGTAACGTTAAATGTATTATTTCACATGGCTCAATACTGAGTTGAATGAAATGAAAAGAGAATTGATGATGAGGATGATGATAATATTGTTATCTGGTGGATGTTCAAAATTTCATCACAGACCTCCAATTACATTAAATATGGTGTACGATAAAATGTTGCATATATTAAAAGTTAAAGCTCTTTCAATATACAAGGTACATACACGAGAGTATTGCAAGATAACACGTTAATTACATCACTCATATCACCTTCGTATCACTGAGCGAAGGCGAACGACGCGTGTCAAAGGGAATTTACTTGAAGGCGCTCCGTGCAAAAAGTTTTAACACGTCACACAGTCTGAGGAGGAAATGTGGGTAGTACGAAAATAATTACTATTTACTGTAAAATAGGCGCATGTAAAGTTTCAATAACAACCGTTTTTTTGTAAACAATTTTTTTCTTGGCTCAACGTCACCACGTGTACGAGGAGCGGCCAATTTATGCAATTTTTTTATGTAAGTATTTGAAATAGTCAAGGGCGTGCTGTTAAACCACAAATCAATCGTAGTGTTGCCAAACAAATAGTTATACATTTTGCGTTAATTAATTGTTAGGTAATTGCGAGTGTTTTTTCATTGCGATGACGTAACCCATTAATATTACGCGTGTCAGTATGCAATGTGCATGTACGTACGTTGTCTGGTATGTGATATAGAACAACATGCCGTGTAGACTATTTCTATATAGAACTATTGTACACCGTTATTGATTGCAATTTGAAATCAGCTTCCACATGAATTATGATTTGAATCTATGGACGCCGAATAAATAGATTCAAGCTTGGGTATTACGCGATGGTACTTTCATTATCCGATGTATAGAAGATTTTGTGATACAGATCGCTATGGTTAACTATAATTCTGGTATTGTAGAACAATAAAAAAAGTTAAATGTAAACGTTAAAGTTTGTATTTAGAATAATGAGGAGTTTAAGTGCATCGTCATTGCAGCAGCGCCACGTTTCGCCACGTGCGCCCGTGCCAGTGGCGGCCGGCCGTCCTTGGCCACGGCAGCCGTGGTGGCCTATCGATGCGGTCCGAGCGACCGCCACGCGACCACGCGTAACCGCTTCCGCCTACCGCCTACGTCACCGCGTTACGACTGGCCAGTCCGCGGGCCGCGATCGATACCGAAACATTCGCAACTTATCATATTACGTCACGGCTTGCGATCCCACACACAACTACCCACCGATCCTGGTGACGTAAAACACGTGGCGTTAGCGCCTTTCTTTCCCGTGGGCGTTTCAATACGTCGCTCGTCAAACCGTGGGTGTGCGCATTTTCAACCCCCCGAGGCTAAATTAGAACCGTTGTACTGATTCGTTACGTATAATAACCGAAATAACTCATCCACCTTGGGATTCTGTTAATGCGCAATTTCAACCAGTACCCACCCGGTACAAGTAAATTCGTGTTTATAATTGTCGATTACATCAGCCGCTCGCGAATCAAGCGGTATTCTTACGACTGGTGCGCAAATTGTCGTGAGGTCTGTATACATACGATTGATTGTACAGCGTAGAACAACACGAGTTGTATGTACGGTGAATTACTAATGACGCGAAACTATTGTCGCCCGCGTGAAGGAATAAACGTCGGTGACTTCATGTCGTCTGGGGATCATCAACACCGGCAATGACACGACCCGATCACGGGCGCGCATTCTATTTTGCACTCAATACATTTAGTAATAAGATTGTTATTAGAAACGCGGCGTCTTATCGCGCCGGAGACAATGTCACACAGCGTGTTGACATTTACTTTAATAGGTAACTTTCAATTTTTATGTTTTATATTTGGAAACTCCCGCCGCCCGATGTTGTTACGTTCGCGTAAATTAATGCATTTTATTGCCAAAAAACAAAGAAGACAAAAAATAAATTTGCATCAACGTAAATCTGATGTCGAGCGCAATTATCTTTTAAGTGCCCAGCCGGTTAGGTTACAACTAAGAATTTCTTGGTCAGTCATCGGTCACTAATTGGCGATGTTACAATCAATTGCAGTGAACATGATAGTTTAATGTGGTCCAGTTTTAGACGGCATGCAACAGTTACAATTAATATTATAATCGAGTTTGTATGCACAGGTATTGTTTGTCGCGGTCGGTTGGGCAACGCGCGACCGCGAACAGAGGTCGCGTACGTTCTCAGAGTTATTATACGTATTCGTCAAACTCGGGCGCCGCGAGGCCAGAGCCACGAAAAGAGTAACATTTCGCAACACCACGCATTTCAATGTCATTGTGCACGGAACGCACGACGCTAGACGCTTTTACGGAAAAATATTGTTAAAGTATATTACAAATAATAGCCAAGATCGTTTGGCAACTAAGTATTCCAATTCGTACGCGGTTGACGTTGGTTTCATTGTGCACCTCGTCCCAAACTTGATGCGCAAATTGAAATAATCAACATGTTTACAAAAACGTCGTCGATGTTGTGTAGCAGCTTAAATTTTATTAAAGATCAAGCTGAGTGCTATTTTGATTTAGCTATGCGCTGATCCGGATCGATTTTTCACAAGGATCGCAAGTACGTGTTTAAGAGATTTTTGGATATATACAATTTCATTCGATTTTCTAGCGAATCGATCCTAAAGTCAAAAATGGGATTGCACCTTTCGAAAGAATCATGAAGTATAAGCGTCGTATGTATATACTATAATGTATATATGATTACGATCCTAGAAACACAAATATCACACATCTCTACTTAGAATCCTAAAGATAACTTGATATTCGATGTTAAGTCATTCGGCTTATAAATTGTAATATAACACATCGTGGTATCGGAAAATGCACAAGAGGATAAATATCCGTCCAAATAAAATTAGATTGAAAATGTGACTATACTTCCATAAACTACAATTTCACAATAATATATACATATATTTTTATATACATATTGTAATAAATATTATTCACCTGTTGTAACAATATGATTTATATATCATAACATTTGTGTAAAAAGTGGAAAAAAATATAAACCTTTAGAAAAATCTACCTATTCAATGTTGTTAAATAAATATCGACAAGCCTCCATTATGCTGCTTGAATAATTATTATTGAGTCCGCAGTTGAATAGTTGTGAAATTACTCATTACAAAACATTTTCCTGTTTAGTAAGTGCGCGTGTATATAACGTTTCGGGGAAGAGTTACGAGTTCGTGGCTGGGTTCTACAAATGAAACTATAACTGACCCTTACAAGAAGCGAGCCACTAGCGAACCGGTCGGTATAGGGCCGGTTTGCAATTGCAGTCCACGTTTAATTAAAC
>DVPD01000195.1:0-13252 GCA_018237605.1 Apyrrothrix (Melanopyge) sp. n. Burns01
ATTTGCCTCTTAATATTAATACTTCGTTCTATAAACGGATCAATGTTCATAAAGAGATCGCAAGGCGATATCATTTAACAATATACTTTGGGCACAGTTGTAATAAGATCTATTTTACTTTTTCATTAATCCATTTGACGATATTTACAAAGGATATTGGGTTGGATACCTATTGGCATCCTTTTATTATTATGGGTGTACTTATCAGATCCGCGAAAAAAGAAATTTTTAGCTGCGAATATAGAATTGGGTAGCATTTTTTTGCAGAATTGGGTCGCAGTGACACCGCGAATGAAGGAAGCGCGAATAAGTAGCTTTTAATGTATGTACATTCCTGTCTAGTTAAACAACACAAGTATACATTCTTTTTTTTCAGATGAACGGTCCTTGAGTACCAGAGATTTGGTGATTCTATACAAAAACATAGACATTGGCGCGAAACTCACGCCCAACGTTGATAATCTGCAACGTAAAACGCCCAATCAACATGTTGAAACTGTAGTGTACAAAGACGATACAGAATCAGACGATTCAGATATTAGCGATATTTTTGGCAACGAGGACTTACAAGATGTATTTATGATCAACCACGAGAGAATCGAATTCCTTAATAATATGTCTTGCATTCAACACACTCTTTGCCACAAATTTGGTGATATTGAAATGCAAACGAGAAATTGTAACTCTGAATATGACAGGCAGTTCATGTTCAAAGATCCATACATAAAACAACAGCTGAAAAATATAAACATAAAGTCGGAATTTAAAGGTCTGGATACAATTCTGCCAACTTCTTTTTTAGATTACATTTGCTGCAAACGCCTCGAAGATAATTACAATTTTTATATGGATAATATAATACTATACGTACGGCACACTATTGAGCAGCTGAAGCGTATCAGCAATGGAGAATATTTGACGGACAGAGTTAAAGAGAAGTGGAGAGAAGTGGGAGAAGATTATAAAAATGCTGACGCTACCAAAGTACTGGCGACTTCTGTTAGCATCCCGTTGCATGTGGAAGGCAAAGTTACTGGGCATCGTAGTACATGGGATGACATCGTACATTCCGAAGTAGACGTCAGATCTTTGTCAAAAATTTTAGAGAAAAAAATTATCATCGAAATTCCAAAGTTAATTTGCGGTTCATATAAATTATTCAGCAAACGCCGCGCTGACAATCTTATAATTAGCTGTAAAAAAAAATTAAATTCAAGTGTCGCCCAAGATAATGAAGAAGAGTCGCGTGTTAACGTTGTCTTCCGACTTAAACGTTCAGACTCTGGCCATGTCATAAGCAACATTAATTCAATAATGATTTTACAAAAGTTACCATCGATTAACAATGCAGGTAATTGATAATAATGTAACAATTTCTTAGCCAAATGTAGGTGACTTTAAAACGTGAGTTCAAAATAAAACGCAAATTTTGTTTCAGAATCAAGTGAAATACGGTACCAAGAAATTGAATTTGGGAAAGGTAACAACAATCATCAGGAATGCGCTAAAATCGTAGAAGTAAATGATATAGATGAGCATAAACAAGGGGACGCAGAAGAAATCCCGATAAATATATCCAGTATTGAATGTAGTGACAAAAAAACACCTATGTTACACAAAAATGACTGTTCTTCACCAAACAATCATTTTCTTGATTCAAGTCAAAATAGAATTGCCCACGAAGGGATATCAAATAGAAAAACATGTATCAAAAGCCTTAAAACCGAATCAGACTGTGCATTAGTGATACCGGATGAACTACGCTACGCTATTCAAAGATTACACACTCAAGCTCCGGTACTAGAGGAATGTGAAGAAACATTACTAAATAAAACAAAGTCGCCAACTAGAGTAAGAATAAAGTCTCCCTATGAAAACCAATCTCACTATGTAGAAGAGAAGAAACGGAAAAAGCTACAGGAGATTAGAGACAAACGAGAAAAAAAGAAAATGGCATTAAGTGAAAACTGTAAAATCACGAAACATAAATATGGAAAAAGCGTTGTTATGGCTCAACCATCTAGTTCTGTGACGAAATTGTCAATTACAAATAAATCATTTTATAATTCAATTTACGGCGAAAACTTAAACCATGATGCTGCGGGAGCAAAAAAAGTGCAAAAATGGCGCAAAAAAGAAATTGATCTAAAAAGAAACGCACATGATAATGATTTTCCCAGTTGTTCATTTTCGGCATTAAGTAAAAGTCCCTTAGATGATTCTACGGTGACGGTAATAGAAATGGAACAAAATCTGGATGGAGAAAAATGGCCTTCTTGTACTTCTGCAATGATGAATTACGATAATAACGTAGATCTTCTATCCCGGTTAATTACATCCTCGGGTACAGAAAGCAATACGAGTGATGATGAATCTAGTCCACTCGAAAAAATTGAAAGGTAAGTTGTGTTTGTCCTATGTTTCGTCAATATAAAATTGTATCTTGTAACGCTGCATTGAACGTTTAAAAGAAACGTGTTAACTTAACTTCAAGCCTGTATCACCCAGAAGGGTTCGGCACAGGCGTATAATATACTACCATGTTGCACCAGTTTATGTCCCACCATGGAATAGGTAGTGCCCTCACAAAAGTCACACAGTCTAGGCACAAATCCAGACTCCAAGCTCCTACTGGGAATTCAGTTAAAAAAACCCGACGTTGGAAAAATTTGTGTTAACATTAAACTATTGCATACTTTTTAGGGATGAGAATAAATCACACGAAGCTCCAGGAGAGGATCACCACGTTGATACTCTAGGAATATCACAAAGCTCTTGTAACTTGGTCCCAGCAAATACCCCAGAAGCTCAAATTCAATCCAATGAACATAGAGATGAACCCAAAGATGTAGCTACACCAATAGAATGTAGAAAAAGCATTGATAAAATATATCATTTAATGAAAAAATTAGGAAAACTTGATGAGAACGAAATAACTTTAACAAGATGTAATATGAACTCTGTAGATAATCGAAGTAGCTTGACAATTCAAGTTAGCGATAGTGGCACAAGTGTAAAACATCACATAATAACATCTAATCCTAGTAGCTTTAGATTCGATAAAAACAATAACTCTAATCGACAGTCGAACAAAGATAAAAAAAAAAGAGCAGCGCCTACTGCGACAGTCCCGAAAGTTATAATCAGCACAAAATTACAAACTTCAAAATGTGACGCCGATCGGAATAAAGCAGATCGCAAGCGTAATGCGTCCAGTCCATCTCTTAAGACTCCTGATAATCCTCTAAAAGCAATATCGCAACTTCTACACGAATTTGACAACGTACAGAAAACAAGACACAAGACCCATAGAAAAATAGACCATGAAGAAGGTAAAACTAGTTCACGACAAGGTTCATCAAAAAAAACACGACTAGAACCATATAGAGAAATGAATGTTGTATCGGTTAGATTGTTATCTAAAGAGAGGAGGTCTCGGTCAGGCCAAACAATTGACGGCTATCAACATTCCCCCCACCAAATGACATACCCTGGTGACAAACATATGGCGAGACTAACAAAAAGAAACATATCCGATATTATAGATGAAGCTAAAGAAGCAAGAGGCGAAGCCGTTCGAGGTCCTTCTAGACCGTATACAAGATTAGACACCCTGGCCCAACCAAAAAAGTCGTACATTCATGCGCATAATGAAGAGTTGCAGAATAGGTACGGTAGAAACATAACGCCGCACAAGACACCACGATCTCCAATTGTTACGCCTGTCGGGGACAAAAGTATAGGATTTACAAATGCAAGAAATTGGCGTAGAGGTCCTATAAACGCAACCTCTCTAGCTAAGCCAACTAGTTTAACTGTGTCACCCATAGGTGTGTAAAGGTGAATTATATTTTATTGAGTTTTTGTAATTCCATTGTTGTAACATACTTCATTAAGAACATTTGTATGCAGAGCGAACATCGAGACCTCGACGTTCTGCTAGTAATAGTCCTGCCAGAAACCATGTACCGCAGCAAACAACTGAACCGTCTTGTAGACAGAGCACCATCCCTATTCCTTCCGAAAACTTGTAAGATTTTTTTACTGATATTTTATTTTCCACGTTTTATTTCTTATTTACCTTTAATGGATAGTCAACTATTAAATAGCCGATTTTCAGGAAAAAGAAAATGGTGGCTGTACAATCATATGTGAAGAATCATTATGGACTGATAGATACCAATCAGCTTATTGGTCACGCGGTCCACAAGTCACGTGTTCCACTAGTTCCAAATGATATCGAATTGGGTACTGTAACTTTTAAACATTTTTCTTTTCATAATCGCTCTTACAAATAAAAAATAGACCACCTAAAAAAATATTTCTTTGTTAAAGCGTCAATGATTTCATCCCGCACTGCAGAAGAATCCACAGAACTTGGAATAAAGCTGCATTTTATGATAGATAAGATGATAAATACAAAAGAACCTGCTTTATCAGTCCTCGCCGAGTGTAAAGAATCGGTGTCGAAATTAAATAAAGATTGTTTAAAAAAACTGTCGACGAATAGTTTGTTCAAAATTGAAGAGCCTAAGTCGGAATCAGACTACCCCGTTGACATTTTCGAAGACAAAAATATAATCACTGCTGTGGCTAGTATTCCTAGGGATAAAATATGTGAGGGCACAGTCATCGATGGAAATACTGGTACCGTCGAGGTACAACCATTCAACTCGGCGACGGAATTACGAAAACTCGAAAGCGCTTTGTATCAAAAAATATCTGTGGGTGCATTTCCGAAACGATTAAGGATAAAAAATTTGACCATAACCCCAAAGCAGTCACTGCAACAAGTAATCATGGTGCAGTCAGGAGACGCTGGTTCGCTATTTGTCAAATCAAGTGTTTCACAGAGTTTGAGAACAAGTAATTCTAAAACCGATTCCCTGAGAGGGTTGAAGTCTTTAGCCGCACTATCTAATACGCATGTGAACTGGGGATATAGTGATATTCCTGTTCAAGTAGCCACTATTGGTTATGCTTTTCCAACTTTTCAATCAATATACAATAATACAAATTCAGCTTATTCAAATGCGTTGAATCAAGACTCAAAAGAATCAAAGAGAAATCCATTAATAAAAGAAGTAAGCAAAAGAGCTAAAGTTCATAAGACAGTTCAATGTTTCAAAGGATCATATACTGAGCCCTATTCGGAACATTCTACACAGGCTAACATAGAATCTGTACCATCAAAGCGTAACATAACGGACGAACCAATAGAACAAAGTAATTACTTTGAGATAAAATCAGAGCTACCAATAAAAGAAACAGATGATGAAGCCAAAGATATTGGAGTATCCTCAGAAACGGCTGAAACCTGCAAAGGCGGGCTGATAGATGGGGTTGCTAGCAGCCCTGAAAGTGTTGATCACAGTACTTCCTTAGACATTTTAATGGGCCTTTTGAATGAAATACGAAAGTTAACTAGCGAAGCCAGCGACAATAATATCGTTGATAACGAAACACAACAGCGTCTGCAATGCAATGATCTAGAAATAATTTTAAATGACGCTGCAGTCCAAGAAACTACAGTAGATAATTGCCGAAGCTTGATTACTATTACATCTTTAGATAAACTCAAGCAATCAAATTCGAATCCAATACAATCTAGTAAATTATTGAATGACGATGGAATAGAAAAAAAAAGCAACGTAAATGAAAGTGTCCAGGAGAATGCATCAGTTGCTCGCGATAAACCGCACGTAGACAAAGAAGTGAGTGCCAACATAAAAGAACAGTATGTGAATAGATTAACTGATGCACCTTCTTTTTTAACGATTAAAATTAATCATAAAGTCACTGATGCAATCGTTGAGATACTGAACGAACCTTCAACTGTGTCAACGTACCCCATTGAAGAATATGAAACAATATACTGCAACGCATCGTTCGACAGCGTTCTGAAATTGCCGAAAATCGAAACTGAAATTAATGCAGGCCTATTTAACTTAGGTCACGCAAATATCACGAAGCGAACGGATCATAACGAAGTGGAGACAACAAAAATTACTTCAGATATCGATAATCCGCGTACGATAGAGGTTTCTAATGATACTCCAGAACAGATGTTTCTTCAAGGGAATATGGGCTTGGAGTCTAGGAACATATCGTGTTACGATTTTAATTATACGAGGAAAAAATTAACACATAGTAGTTGTGGCTTTGAATTCGATCCAATAATGAAATTGAAAAGGGATGTACTAGTAACTGTATATTCCATTCTAGTTTTTACCGTGTTTGCTGCGCTGTCCTTTCCCAAGCTGTTTTATCATTTTGATATATAATGTTTTTTTTATAATTTAGGAAAAATTGTAGTGTTTTACAATGATGTTATATTTTAGTAAATTATTTTGATTTTGAAATAATATAACGAAATTTGAAACAAGAAATTTCCTTGATTCAAAAGTTCCGTTTTCCACCCTAGGCCAGCAGTTATATTAAAATCATTATAATTGTCTTTGTTTACAATAAACGGGGGGTATTCTGTAACGTTTTATGACAGAACGAATGTTATAAATTGCACGTATGAACTCAATTTAAGTACATCAATATATCTTACAAGGTTAACTCAATTCCTTAAGTGTGTCTATATTGTACCATTTCTATAACAGGCGTTCGCTTGACAGGTCCCTGATAACTATTTAAAATACATTTTCGTAAATATTATTAAATATTTTAGTAGTGCAACAATGCATGTTTGGATTTTCGATCTAAATCCATTTATTTTATTGAATAGCAAAAATTGATAAACGCATTGCCGTAATTATTACATAAATCTTTTAGGGCAGGCGGTCTAGGGTCAGATGTTGCACTATATCAATGGATATGTCTTAGCAAAGTTGTTAAGGCTACCACGTGGCCTCGATCATCATCCATCTATAGCTCATTGACAGTATTCCTACTAGTCTAAACACGCTATATCAGTAAGTTTATGATGAATTGAGCATCCCGCAGACTACTTGATGCTATAGCATCAGCTCAGGGTTAGCACGGCTTGAAGATACTACTGAAGGAACAGTATACCAAAGCTCAAATCGATCGCATCTATAAAAGTTAGTAAGATCCTTTTTAAACGCCTGAACAGAACTTCGCAAATTATAGGTAAGAACTCGACCACGTCAACGTCCGAACGATAATAATTGCATCAAAATCGGTCCATTCGTTAAAGGCTAGGATGTTAGACACAAACAGACAGACACATCGAGACAAACGCGCCCAACTTTTTGCATCTTTGCATGCATTTGCATAAAAATAGACACTGTTGGCCAGAGGCGTAGCCGCCGCGGCGTCGGTGGGAATGTGTTTAAAACAATTTACAGGTATAACAATTTTATTCCAATTTAATCTTAACAATGGCTTACAAACATTAAATAGATCTTATGCTATGTTACAGAATAATACATGGATAACAAATTAATCATATAAATTAAAGAATAGAAAAAATTAAATCCTAAAAATGTCACATCTGTACTCACAGCTTGTTGAGGAACGGATACAATCATAAAGCTACTACAGGGGAATTAATAATATTTTGAACACAGCAAGGGTTATTTTTAAATGTCCACTCTGACTTGAAGGCCCGTGCTTCAGCCTGTAGCATTAGAACTCTCAGGCAACGTTCTCTGCGTTGCTACTGCCTGCCTGTACCCTTCAAAGATTATGCGTCTCTTACACTAGGGGATCTCTGACCAGCAGGAGACAGATACGCATAAGAAGGCATGCCGGCAAAAACATTAATTATTATGATGTCCAAAAACGTCATGTTATTAACTATTATGATGTCCAGAAATGTCCAAGTCGCAGATCTTCCTGTTGTGTAAGCGTCCCGTGCAGCGACCACAACGTTCTGAACTGGGCTTAACTGGGCTTAACTGGCCTTAACCACCCGCGACGAGGTGGCCGCGCCACTCCCTTCAAAGAAATCTGTGGCGCATCAAAACTTAAAACTTTTCATTTTCTGTTGTGCATTCCTTGGCTGCGGGAGGGGCATGCTGCCCAGCTTGTTGGCAACTGCGGATGAGGATTCATGATTAATGCATAATATACATATATAACACTACTGAAATTTTCATTGAATGCATGTCACTATTTTTAAATCAAATTTACTGTATTTTTTGTACATTAAACCCAACAAACAGGTAATCGGGCCACCTGAAGATAAATAACCATTGTGGCCTATGGACATGTGCAACACCATAGGAGCTGATAATGCTTTGCCCGCTTTGAAGGAGAGCTTCGTTCACGCTTTTCTAAGGACCTCATATCTCAGCTACATCTACTTGAAAGGCTGTATGACCCAAGATATTAGCAAAATGGGTATATCAGTATGGGTATACCAATGTGGGTATATCAGTGTGGTTATATCAGTGTGGGTATATCAGTGTGGGTATATCAGAGTGGGTATATCAGAGTGGGTATATTAGCGTGGGTATACTAGCGTGGGTATATCAGAGTGGGTATATCAGTGTGCGTATATCAGTGTGGGTATATCAGTGTGGGTATATCAGTGTGGGTATATCAGTGTGGGTATATTAGCATAGGTATATTAGCGTGGCTATATCAGTGTAGGTATATTAGTGCGGGTATACCAGTGTGGGTATATCAGGGAGAGTATATTAGTGTGGGTATATTAGCGTGGGTATATTAGTGTGGGTATATCACTGTGGGTATATCACTGTGGGTATGTCAGTGTGGGTATACTAGCGTGGGTATATCAATGTGTTTATATCACTTGGGGTATATCAGCGCGGGTATATTAGTGTGGGTATATCAGTGTGGGTATATCAGTGTGGGTATATTAGCGTGGATATGTTTGTGTGTATATGCAGGAATATCAGTTCGCGAAGCCCAGCGCGGGCGGAGCGCGACCCACCGGCGGCCAGCGCGGCTCCGCGCAGCGCCTTCTTCTTTGCGGAGGACGAGCCCGCGCCGCTGGTCCGAGCCCGGCTACGGAAGGTTTATTATAATTGCATTAAAAACATTCTGACCCGCCTCTAACACCCTACTAGACTGCCTCGAGTTGCTGGAATCCACAGCTAGTGACAACGATATGCAAAATATTTCTGGGCGGCGGTAGCCTAACCTTGAAACAATTAATCCTTACGACCAAAATGGAAGTATTATTCGTGGCGGTGCTTTGAATATAAGAATTCATCATCATCACCCCTTTATCGTTCCACTATTGAGCGCAGGTTCCATCTAATAATGAGAAGAGTTAAGTCCACAGTCTGCCACGCCGACCGTGTGCGGCCTGGCAGACTTCAACCGCCTTATTGAACGTTATAGAGAATTCTAAGGTGTGCAGGTTACTTAGCGATGTTTTCCTTTACCGTTAGAGCAAGTATCGCTTAAATTTAACACTCATATTTTTTTGTAAAGAGGTGTGCAACAAAATTTGAATCCAGGACTCTAGGGTACATTTAAAAGTTAATAAAAGACACCTCAGTGAACAATCATCGGACAACTCAGACATAGCTCAATACAATTTGTAGTTATGCCACAAATTAGAGCATTCAGAGGGGTCGATTCATGTGACACACAAAGACAGAATTTGAACATTTACCTTGTTTTAAGGAAAATAAATAAAATCTCGCCATTGTCGTAATGACCATGCATGAGCTCTTTTTGTTCTATTTGTGTCATATAACTTTATTATTATATCATCAAGCTACAATCCTTACAGGTTAGGCAGATAGCATCGAGTAACCAATATCGACTGCCAATCGAGAGGTCCTGACTTAAAATTCCGGGTCGGGTGGTCTTGGATTTTTCTAAATTGACATTTCTAGTAGTGGTTCGGTGTCCTCATTTGTGACCGGTATGTCAATAGATTAAACGTTATTCCATTATACAGAAACGCATCTGGTGAAACGTGGGAGTGTACTACACTCCTCTGCCTACCTTTTCGGGGATTACAGGCGTGATGTTACGTATAACTTTCGTTATCACACGGCAATACAATGTGCAAACTTATAATAATTATACGCACATAAGACATGACTATGATTAAATATATAAAGATGAACTAACTTTTTCTTGACTCCGCCTTTGAAAGTCTTCCACCCCCCGCGGCCCCTGTACCTGCCCCCGCGGCCGCCGCTGCCCGAGCTGCTGTTGGCCGCGTCCGCGTTCTGCGCCAGGCTGCTCCAGTCCGTCTCCTGGTCGGACATTGCTTCCGCATTCTTCTTATTCATTTCTTCTAGCTCATCTTGATACTGCATAAGAATACCTGCAATTACGTAAATGTGATAGTTTATAATCACTTATGGAATAGAAAGATTAATATCAAAGCTAACTTTTAAAACGTTCGCTTACTGGACTATCATATAATAAATGACATTGTTAACGAAACAATATTGAATAATCGATAATCGTCTCTCTGTTAGATTGAAACGATTTTATTCTGCGTTCCTAATACTGTTGTTTGCATAACGAAGAATGTCACCGGTTCGCCGTAACATGTCACCGAAATGTGGGATCTACAGTGCGGGTGACAAGACGGCGCCCTGAGATATCCCGCGTCGAGTGGGTCATACCCGGGCAACTACCGTCGGATACGATGTTAATATGTAGCTCGGACAGGCATGCGGGGACCAAGTGTAGTTGCGAAGGCGCGCGCGGGGCGCTCGCGGCGGCACGCACCCATCTTGCGGTGCGAGTGGCGCGCGGTGATGGCGAGCAGCGCGGCGCCGTACTTGTCGTAGTTGGCGCGCGTGACGTGCGGCAGCGCCAGCAGCTCGTCGGCGCGCTCGGGCAGGCGCGCCGCCATGGCGCGCAGCGCCGCGTGCGGCAGCACGGCCGCCAGCGACGCGCCGCGCGCCGCAGCCATCTCCCTGCGCGGGGCACCCGGATTTTACCGCTTCAACATGCCTCGGTGGTCGTGTTGTTTGCGAACACGACTGCCGATCGTAATGTCCTGGGTGCAAATCCGAATTTTTCTAACTTTGATTTCCTAGTAGAAATTTCTAATAGTGGCTCGGAGTCTGGATTTGTGCCCGGTTTGTTTGGGTTTGTTGTGTTTGTGTGTATGACAATAGACTCACCACCTATTCCATATTGAGACGTAAACGTAACTGGTCTAACATGGGATTGTAATTTTGTAAGCCAAGTTGATGAAGAAAAAAATGTAATTGTTTAAAATTTGATAGATCCTGTGTTGACAATCTCACCGGCAGGCCTCAACCAATTCGGCCAAACAGCTGTGTTCGATGCTCTTGATCTCCGCCTCGATGGTGCTGTTGGTGGTGACGGCGGGCGCAGCCACGGTGGCTACGCTCTTCTTATTCTCGCAACGCATCGGGAACACAATACGCAGTTTGTCAAACATCAGCCTGTAAACAATAAATAAAACAAAATAATCTAATTTTCATGTTTCTCAGTGTGTGTGATATACCTGAAGTTCGTCTTAGTTCTTAAAGAAAGAACAAAAAGCCAGCTGTCAGATAGTAATCCCGGGATAGAATCATAGTTATTTTTAATTTCACTACTACTTAATTTTCCAAAGTCACAGACAAAACTTTGGGGTAGGCCTATGTCCAGCTGAGACAGGCTAATAATGATCACGATGACAATCAAAAACCGTCTTTTGTTTCATTATACATGGTATGTATGAACAGTATCGGGAAAAGTTTCGGAAAAATAGGTCTATTTCAAATATCGCTACCCCCCTTTAAAGTACAATCCTTGAGTGTCCATACACTTTGGCCAGCGGGTTTTCCACGCCTCGAAGGCTCCTTGGTAGGGGGGTTCCGGAAGGTCCTTCAGGAGCACGCGTGCACGCTTCTTTGACAGCGTTTAGGGTCCATTAGCGGTGTCTTTTGAGGCAGGATTTCACTTTTGGGAAAATAAAAGTGTGCCGGGCCAAGTCAGAACTGTAAGCAGGTTAGGGAATCGTCGCGATGTGATTTTGCAACAAGTAATCGGTCACCTTGGAGCAAGTGTGGCTGAGTGCATTGTCGTGATGCAATTTCCAATTTCCGGATCGACTGAATTTCTGTGACGATGTTGTGCACCCTCATCTTATCAATTCCAACTCGGTGAGCGATCATGCGACTCTTAGCCGACGGTCTGATTAAAAACTTCACGCACACGTCTAATCCGTTTTAGTCGTCGACGCCCGTCCAGCGCGGAACTCGTCCTCCACACTCTCCGAGCTGTCTTTGAAGAGCGTGTGCCACTTGAAAATTGCTGTCTGCGACATGCTTTCATGTTTGAAGACTTGACGAATCATTTGCAACGTCTCCGTACCGGATTTTTCCAGACCGACGCAAAATTTCGCGGCGTACCGCTGTTCAGTAGTACGCTGTATCTTAAACTCTCACCGAGTCACTGGACAGGGGTCTACTAAAAATTCGATATAGCCTAAACAAAAGTTCGCAGACGGGTAAGTTTTTGCGCGTTTTGAAGATCACACTCTCGTGTGACTCTCGCACAGAGTGGACACGCCACCGTGTCCACTCTGTGCGAGCGCGCTGCGACGTACAGTTACGTCAGAAAAATGTCATTCCCCATACTTTTTTAAAAAACCGTGTTTGAGAGGCTAGCGCTGGGTCGCGATTTTACCTCATGGACAGCGCAGATGCCTCCTAAAAGGGAGCTCTGGGTTATGTGTATCCGGAAACACAGACCTTGCCGGAGTATTGTACTCCTTTGCCATCTGGATAAGAAACGTGAAACCAAACCGTTTCGTTCTGACAATTAGGATATCTACAAGATAAGGTTGGTACTTTGCCATGCGTCTAGATGGTCGGTGTAGGTAACAGGCTAAGGAAATAAAATACTATAATTCTTATGTGCACTCTCCAAAATGTAACCCGTAGAATTCTGCCAGACGAGCTACACGACGGTGACCAAGGCATCATCATTGAAATTTACCTGGCACATTTCTGAACCGAGTCAAGGGCATCCACTAAATACTGGGCAGCTTCGTACCACAAATTCATACAAGCGCAAATATATGCCTTATGTAAGACCAACAGCTACTCAGGCTTGACATACTGTTTCCCTCTGTTCTGCGTGAAAAATTGTGCTCTGCTACCTTCAACCCACATGTTTATCATAGGGCAAACATCTCTATGTTAGAAGTAGTCTATTTCCAGCAGTGAACTGAAACAGGCCGATAATGATGAAATTATAGAAAGAAAGAAAAGAAGAAGGCAAGGGTACTGACTTATCGACCTGCGGGCCGAGCGAGATGTAGCCGGTGGGGATGTCGTTGTTGATAACGAGGCGCTCGTCCAGCACGCGGCGCAGC